>CVMT01000002.1:3560441-3700028 GCA_000985935.1 Talaromyces islandicus | reverse complement strand
TTTTTTTTTTTTTTTTTTTTTTTTTTTTTTTTTGTGTCATTCTCTTCTTTCTCCTTTCCTTCAAGCTAGTTTCTCAATTAGGTTACGATTCTCCAGAAAATGTAACCAACAACCAGCACTGCAGATATAGCCAGCAAAGCCCAGCACATAAAGAAAATCTCAATGAAGCCAAACCCACCAGCAATGGCATTTCCGTCCTCTCGTCCAGTTTTACTCCCTAGTCGTGGCTTGTATTTCATTTCAAAATTGGTTCCTCCCTTCAGGCCACCGTTGCTCTCAATGACAGCCCAGTATAGACGAGATCGAACGAACTACACTTTTAGTTAGGATGATTGTTTCTGAAGAATCACGCTCTGAACAGAGTCAACACTCACCTCAACCATGAGATTGTCAAACGAAGGAACCAAGCGCTGCGCCCAAGCAAGCACCGTCACCAGCACACACTGCCCAGCAAAGACCACATACGAAACCCACCCGGGCCTCCCCAAACCGAGCTCATCACACAGCTGGTGTCCATTGAGCCAGCGACTCCCAGCCTCAATAAAGCCACGCGAGATAGCAAGCGGCGGCGGCAGACTCTCGACACAGCGCACAAAGTTATATGCAACCGTCTTGGACGTCTCGGTCATGTTCAGCTCATGCACATAGCAACTTTCCATCACCGCGCGGGCTTTCTCCACGGTTGAAAAGTACTCTGTCGGCGTGCCGATAACGTGTGCCAGATACCGAAACAGGGCCAGATAGTCCTCAATTTCATCTCGCCGTGGCTGGATGCCCATCTTCGGCAGCTGCAGGAACATTGGATTGCAGGCAAACGTTGTGATTGAGTGAATCGAGTCCATTGTATTCACGGGGATCCCGAATTGGGAGACATCGTAGTACTCCGGCCGGCGCCTGGCCAGCTGCATCACCCTCCGCCGAACCGACGAGTGCAGCAGACGCACACGGACTGTCGATTGGAAACCCTCACCACTTTTTCTAGTAGCATCTCCTGGCTTGACGGCGTCAATGCTACGCGTTACCTGCAGAAGCCATTGGAACGTCTCCAGCAGACGACCCCATAGCACACGCGTTGAGAACCCGCCGGTCCGCACAAGCACCTCGACAACCCCAGTCGACGCTGAGTTCTCGCAGACAAACCCTTGAAGCGCGAACCCAATGATGTTGGCCAGCGCGTAGCGGTAGAAGAATCGCTGACCGCGCTCAATCTGCTGCCAGTCAACCCATTCGGGCACACGGTGGACTTGGTCCCAGAACTCGCTCAGGATTTTGTCTTTGGTGTGGTGCTGCTCGAGTAAAGTGTAGATGTCGCTGCTCGGTGGATTTTTGTCGTTGTGGGCTGCTTCGTGTGTCTTGATGGCGAGCAGTCTGTCGAGGGCTTGGGCGCCGAGCTCGTCGTATTCGTAGCGAAGAGGCCGTAGTGTTTCAGGGGTGAGGTGCTGGTTGGTCCAAGAAAAACTGTACGACCATTTTTGCATTTTGGGCTCGTTGCTGGTAGGCATGGTGTAGTGGCTAATGTGAGTCATGGAGCATGGCTAGTGTCGGCGAGATTTCACGGACAGTTCAAAATGTTACCAAGGGAACCGACATTCCCGCCGACTACATATATCATTAAATGCCTAGCCCGGGCTCGCCTTCAATTGATACACTATCACCTAATAATACATAGGATTTCTAATCCATTTGACTGTCCACGTGACTAGCTTACTACTTCGATATCGGTATATCTGGTTGATAATCACGGCTCATTTTTTCCAAGAAACACGAGATTCTAACAAAGCCAATCGTAAGAGTGCTAATCATTCCCCAAAGAAATGTTTCGTTTTCGATATGCTTTCATCATATCTCCGTATACGACTTTTTGACCGGATAGCAGCACCATGGGACTGTATACACCTCTTTCATGAATTAACCATACTCTGAAATGCTCCGAGATACGTAGGCACGAGTCCGTCAGCGGATGCTTAGGAAACCAGACAGACTATATCAGACAAGCTCAAAGAACGTAGGACAAAGAAACGCCACACAAAAGTTACATGTAGTCGCGTAAACCACTCCCCTAATCAAGCGGCGTGTGTTCTTTGCTTTGTTAGACGGAAAT
Organism: Talaromyces islandicus; assembly: GCA_000985935.1. NCBI lineage: Eukaryota > Fungi > Ascomycota > Eurotiomycetes > Eurotiales > Trichocomaceae > Talaromyces > Talaromyces islandicus. The sequence goes on along the minus strand of CVMT01000002.1, from coordinate 3,697,927 downwards.
ACTGTTCCAACTTGATTGTAAATGGTGGTATAATGGCGAAGAATTCCCGATGTCTCGCTTTGAAAAGAATACCGGATATCTACTGCTCTGAGGGAAAAGGCCTTCATCCACAAATTAGGATGTTAGTCAATAGTACCAAAAGACTGGATGGTGGAACTTTATTCATTCATGATGAGCACGGTTATTTTTCCTCCGAGAATTCCGTATTCAAGTTGCAGATCGCCGTCTAGCATAATCAATTTGATATAGACAAACTTAAAAAGAAGATATAAGATGATTCATTAGGTCATGCGACACCTTCAATCCGAAAATATCGATATTGACAGCTTCGACGACGATTCATAAAGCTTTAGAACATGAAGCTATCTCTCTCGAACGAGAACAGTTATAATTCATGTGAGTGGACAAGCGGTGCTTCTTTTAGGCACCGCCCCGGTCATGTGACCTGATCCCAAAGGACTTATGTGACGCCGACAGAAAATAAGCACAACCTTTTTCTTTTCCTTCTTGTACGAGCAGGGTGAAAGTACCAAGCAACATGGCCAATGCCATCGTGCTGTCTGCCGAACAGCAGACGCCTTTCCGGGCCCTCAACATCGCCAGAGATGACCACGACACTGTTGAACAGTCACGGCTCACCCTAAACGCCCAAGACGACAAAGGCAAAGCCAACGTCGCGCTGCCCGACATGTTTGTGCTGTTTTTGTCAGAGCCACCCAGGGTCAACCCGAACTATGCGTGTGTGAAAGCCGAGTCGGAGGTTTGGTTTGCTGAGTACGTACACTCATCTTTAACCCCCTATAGAACTACCGACGATATAGTTATATGCCAACACGCCAGGTTGCAGGAAATGCCAGCTGGATGCTCGCTGGACAAGGATTCTTGAAAAAACAGATTTCTCGTACTTCTGTGCAATCACGGTAGCGGACGCAGGACCTCGGGAGTTGAGAACTCTCTGTGATTGGGGGAATTGGGTATGATGTCTCCCTTTGCGGCTCCGTTGACTCATAAATTTTTGCTAATGACGTGTCAGGTATTTCCTTTTGATGATTGTAAGATTGGCAGATCAGCGCGACAGCTGTTTTTCCCAGCTGAATATTAGTTATAGTATTCGACAATGGTTATCTCAAAGAGAGCCCGGTGGCGGCGCAGAAAGTGATTGATATCCTTTTATCCGATATGGGAGTCCATCCTGAAAGCGACATCAAAGGTGAACGCGAAAGACTGCCGGCACAACAACAAGCTCTCGTGGACGTCCACCGGTCAGTTTGGAGCAGAATCGCAGAAAGCTCTTCCAAAGGCACATAGTTCCACTTCTCTTTGAGTTTTATGAGACTCTCCTAAACTGATAAAACTGGGCACAGGGGTTCAACAGCGCTTCGTCAGAAGTATGCACGATTACTGCAAGGGAAGCATGGAACAGGTCCAATGGCGAACTCAGCGGCAGTTTCCATCGATTGAGGATACACTTGCTACGAGACGCAAATCGGCGGGCGTTGCGCCGTTGTATGCGCTGGCTGAATATGCACTGAAGTTGGATCTGCCAAATGCAGTCTTTGAGAATGAGAGTATCCAAGAAATTGAACGCATTGGGGTTGATTTTGTCGTCATGTGAGTCTTGGTCATTCTGTCGAGTGTTTGAAATGAAAAGAGACTAATCATACAACCAGTCAAAATGATATTCTCTCGTATTGTAAAGAGGAGGTGAGTGCTTCTCCGGGGCTTTCTTTCTTTCTTTCTTTTCTTTTCTTTTTTCTTTTTCTTTTTTTTTTTTTTGCTGGAAAGTTGTTAAGTTGGTTTACAACGGACGATAGGCGGAAGGGATTCTACACAATCTCGTCGCAATAACCCGTTATCACATGGAGAGTCTCTGCGGCCACTCAGCTGCGCCCCATCCCCAGATGGCATTTGATAGCGTGGGAAAGCTTCTCGATGACCTGTATCGGAGGTGGTATCTTGCTCTCTCCAGGTTGCCGTCGTGGGGGGAGAGGGTTGATGCGGGCGTGCAGAAATACATTGGGAGTGTGAAGGCTGTCGTCATGGCTAATCTGAACTGGAGGTTTGTTTGTTTTTTCCCTAGAGATAATATCATTGATTGACTGAATTTTAAATAATAGTTTCCGCTCCGAGAGATATTTTGGGCGAGATGTGGCTGAAGTCAGAAGGACGCGGGTGGTGCAGGTGCTGAGAAGATTGCCTGAAGCACAATTCAATCTTTAATAGGAACAGACTGTTAATGGCTGTTGCTAGATAGGACGTACATCAATTGATTTCATTAAATTTATTATGACAAAAGAAACTAAGGTCTATACGAGTGTTGAGGTCTCGATAAAGCCCGGCTAGGGTTTCCCAGGTCACTGGTTTTGCCCCGGCTTTGTTCCCGGCCGCGCGAAAACCGAATACGTCCGTATTCCCCGCGGAATAATAATAATATCAAGATGCCGTGTCCCGTTATCAATGCTAATAACAATGCCCAAGTTTTGCCGAATAACTGGTTAGTAATAATTGAATCGTAATCACCTGCTCGACCCCAGTTAGTTCACCATTGCTCAATCCGGGCAAACCGAGCAGGGGACCCGCCCAAGGATGCACTAATGAATTGCTAGTCGACAAGCCTCACACTTAGACTTTACAGACTTGCAGCCCCAGGTCCGGGCTGGGTCGAGACCGACCCCTCGTTCATGTGCTGGCCGAGGCTGCGTATTCGGCGCAGAGCCACTTGCGTTGCAGGGGAACAAAAACTAGACCAGCGGCCAGCTTAGTCGGCTGTCTTACTCTGTACAGTACGGAGTAATGAGCAACTAAAACCTACTAGCCCAGGTTGGCCCCGTTAGTCGATGGCGTGGCTGTCGTTGCGAGGTTTTTCTGGTGTTTAGAATTTAGATCTGTTGCTTGCTCCAAAACCCCACAAAAAAATATCCGCGATCTTTGATCAACCTCAACAACATTCGAAGGCAGAGAGACAAAAACACAGGCAAAGGAAAGGCGTATACTGCGCTCGCTCCACCGTCGCCATGCAATTCACATTTTCTGTGCTGTTTCTGGCTTGCGCCATGTTCGCCTCAGCCCAAGACACCACAGCGCCGGCCTCGACATCCGGAATCAACATTGCGCCGTTGTCGTCTATTCTGTAAGTTCTGCATTCTTTAGAAGATATTCTCTACTCTGTTGAACATCCAGACTTTGGAAGTGTTAACAAAAAGAACAGAAACTCCCTTGTCTCAGGAATTTCCGCTGCAACTCCAGCCGCCGGCGCTGCCTCGCCGACAAAGACAGTGAACCTGGGCAACATCGCCGACCCCCCATCAAACTTCATCCCCGTCATCATGACTTCGGTGCCCATGTCTGTTCTCGGCGACCTTCTCGACCCGGCGTCGCGCAGCTCCCTGGCTGCCGAGTTCAAAAATGGCACTACTCCAGGCTGGTACCAAAGTCTGCCCACAAGTATCCAGAGCTATATTGCGGTGGTCAATCAACAGATCAATGCCGGTGCCCTGTCGGCCAATTCTTCTGTTGCTGTGTCGACGTCTACTAGTTCTGGCATGGCTCGCGCGCTGGTCCCGGCACCGACGGGCGCGTTGGCAGTCAATGTGGCTGGCGCTTTGGGTATCGCCGGACTGGCTTTGGTTTTGTAATAGCAGAATTGAAGGATAAGACGATATAATTGCTACGAATACGAGTAGATGGGTATAAGGGTACGCTCATGAATAATGACATATTTGCATCTCAATTTTGCTCGTTTTTGGTACACATACCTTTCGTATGATTCTGGACTGTCGTGGCTGGAATATTAAATTTTCTTCGCGTAATTTATACCATGGAAAATTGTATTGATGCTTTTTTTAAAGCTGTAAACACTTGAAATGAATAATTGTCGCTTCTCGGTTTTCGGGCCCCCTGTCCGAAAAGAGTGCGGCCGGCCGAAGAAGTCCCCGAATTCGATATACATCAACTCCGACTGTGGCATCGGGTTTACAATTTTCATCAAACAGGATATAAATTAGATGTATAACAATAGATTATAAATACTGGTGAATATGTAACTATCTTTCAATAAAATAATTTACAATCTTTGATTACTTGCGTGGTTGACATCCAGCAAACAAGAAACTGGCTGGCACCGATTACTCCTAACTTCTCTATATTTAATATAAAAATCGAAACAACATGGCAACTACAGAAGCGAATTATGACCGACAAATCTCAATCCAAGACATTACACGCTTGTTAAACAACATGGCCTTTGCCGAAGATGTACTCGACATGGACCTATTCCAAAGCTGCTGGACGTCCGAACAGCCCATCGAACTCGACCTCACAGGACACCTGAGCCGTTATGAGAAGCAACACATAGCATCCAAGGACCTTGCAGACATGGTGCAACGAGCGCTGAGCGGCTTCGAAGGCACGCAGCACGCCCTATCCAACTTTATGATCGACTTTAACCCCAGCGATGAAAACCAGGCGGTGGCTCGGGCGTACGTGACTGCGTATCATTATCTGCAAAGAGACTCGACGGCCAGAGAGACCAAAGCAATTATGCGCGGTCTGTGGAATGTGCGCGTCAGAAAGAATCTGTCATTGGGGAAATGGGAGGCCATTGGGATCAAGGTTGATCGCTTCGTGCCCATTGAAGGGGACGAGACCCTTTACGATGAGGCCAAGGCTCGCCATGATCAAGGAAAAGGGCGGGCAGTTGTATCATAACCACTACATGTATTGTTTTTACTTTTGATTTTTTTTTTTTATTTATTATTTTCATATTAATAATGCCTGTATACAGTACTCTGTATAGAATAACGGATAAAATCCGGTGTGCGGTACATTCCCAATGCGGATGGAATCCCTTAAATTCAATGGTCTCACATGTCCGAGCAACGACTCCGAGGCTCTCCTCTTCTCTAATTAATTAGCATTAGTACGTACATATGTATGGTCTATACGGGCGCGCCGATCGCAAAAGACCAGGGAACGGACGTTGCCTAATTAAGCAATAGTGCTGTTATGGTTTTTTTTAGGTCTAAATTAGCTCGGGCTCAGCCCCGCATGAACCAGACACGAAGCCCGTACTCTTTGTTGACTATACTTTTACGGACCATGAATGCTTTCAGCTGGCATTTGCATCTCATTGTGTGTGTTGTGAGGGTTAATACATAGTACGGGATGGGAGGTAGGAATTTAGGATTGAAAAAATCAAGAGGAAACAAAGAAAAGAAAAAAAAGAAAAGAAAACCCACTTCCAGCTTCCAAAGCCCTGGTGGACACATCTACTAGTAGTCATCTTACTAGTCCACGACCGATCCTACTTTGCTGCCCATATCCTGGCAACTGTTGTATTGCAATTTGCCACGCTCTAGCACTAGCAGTCTAGTCAGCGCAACTACGCAACCCCGGCCACAGTCTACCAGCTGGTCCTGTGGGCGATATACACACACAACCCAGTCTATTTGCTCTGATTTTCAGCAAATCGACATTCTGACAGCGATGATCCAGATCGATCTTCACTGGCCTAAATACTAGCTAAACCTTTAGTGAAAACGGTTTACAAGCGAATTTCTATGTAGGGAAGGACTCCGGAAAGAATCCACAATGATTGACTCCGTAGACCCTGGAACCGCGGCTCGGCTGAGGTCCCAGGCTCGAACATTTGGAGGCTGGGAACCCCCGCGGGGGCTCCAGAATGGCTGAAAGCTTCAAACTGCACCCGGCCTGATGTATTCTAGTCTGAATGACCGGGTTGGCTCATATACAAGGGCAGCGCCATCGTCTCCACAGCGCCGTGCAGGTGGCTTCAAGCCATCGGTGCGGGGATGTCACGAAGAGAGTAAAAAAGTGAAGATGACGGAACTTGTCTTAGATGAGCACGTTACCTTGGAATTACGCGGGCCCATGTCTCGCTCTCTTGCTACAGGTCCTTGTTAATATGGGCTTTGCTATACGTAGTTACTTCGGAGTTGCTACCTCGGATAACCCGTTGTGGCTCTTTCTCTTTTGGCGTAGATAGGGCTAGCCACATGTGTGATTGAGCCAGGCGGTGATTCGGCCCAGGCAATGCTGTTGAAAACGTTGTCAATTAGCCGGAAACTGTTAGTATGACGGTGTAAGCCTATGGCAGTCTGGACTCGACTCTGGACCCCGCCGTGCAGCCTTTTATTCTCGGATTTTTTTTTTGTCGTTGTTGTATCTTCTCACTCTACTCTCGGTTTGTGAGAAGCCAGCGTCCACGAACTCATCTCTTGTTATCTCTATCTTCAATTCAAAATCAAAGACAAAAAAATGCATTTCTTCCAGGTTCTCTTTTTCCTCCTTGTACCGCTGTTTGCCCTGGCAAACCCTGCGCCAGCTCCGCAGGCGACCATCTCGTCGACTGCATTGACCGACTTGGAGGACCTTGTCAATAATGCCAAAACGCTGCTGAGCCAGGACAGCATCAACAACATCGAGACCACTCTCACCGGCGCAGCCACCTTGCTGAGCGGATCGACTGCCAACGACACCAAGACCCTGCTCACCGAAGTCAGCGGCCTGCTCACACCCGAACTGGTCTCGGCCGTCACCAAACTCGTCACGGCCGACAATGTGAACAAATTGAACGATATTGTGGACAATGCTCATGCCCTGTTGACGGCGAACTTCGTCAACCAGACCGTTACTCTCATTGACGATGTCACACCGGTAAATTACCCCCCCTTTTTTTTTTATTTCCAAAATCGACGGTTGCCTCGAAGAATAGTTCCATACTAACTCATCTACAGCTCGTTTCCGACGTCTCCAAGGTCCTCGGAGGACTGCTTTCTGCGCTTTTGGGCTGAGCCACACAATTAGAATGAGATGAGAGTCTGGTCCATATTTTCGCATGAGTGAATGATGAAATTGTTGATTTACGCTTGTTGTATGAGAGATACACACATATTACGAAACAGTTTATGGCTAATTACGAATGCATACTTGTTCTAATAAAAAACAAAACAAAACATTGACCCATTATTTTCAAATATGGTTCAATAAGTTCTTCAAATGTCGTGTATGAACCGGTGTCGGAACCAAAAAGCCGACAATGGGGGGCTGCAATATTTTCTATTTTTCTTATTTTTTTTTCTTTTAATTTTCTCGCAGCATATCGTCCACCTCCCTCATCGCCCTCTTCATCGGCATACATCGAATGGCACTCGGCAGCACTGGGTATATTGCCTTGGCTCCGCCCATGTATAACCGATATTTGAAACGACTGGTGGCAGACGACTGAAAGCCGTACTGCTCGCGCACATGCGGCGGCAACATCTCCGGCGTGATGTTGCTGATAAACGGCTTGCTCACCTTCAGCCAGGCTGGCAGATCCTGCAGGTTTTTGAGCCCGTCGGCCAGTGGGCGTGCACTCGAGTCTACGTCCAGCAGCTCGACATTCTCGTCCCAGTAGACCCAGAAGGCGTTGCGGCTCTGCGGCCAAGAGTTCTGGGCCAGGTTGAGGGCTTTGGCCAACACAGAAAACTCGTGGTATGTGCGTTCGGCACGTTTAAGGGACATTCGCTCGACGACGCGCTGGTATACTTCAGTTGTAGTAGCATACAAGGTGGCGGTGATCCACAGGCGCAGCTTTGGGTCATGTGGATAATGATCATGAATGTTGGATCGGTTAATACCACTACTTTGTTGCTTTTGCTGCTGTTGCTGTTTCTGAGAAGAATGCGTGAGTTCCAGGATCCGCCGCCGCTGGTCCCTGGTGCCAAACGTCAGGCCCTGGAGGTAGATGACTGTTGCACGCAGGTTCCGGTACAACTCCTCTGACAGGTCTGCTATTGGCCTTGCATTGGCATCTGTCGCCGGTGACTCTGGCTTTCTTCGCGCCGCTGCCTGCAAGAGAATGGCGACAGCACCGCCTGTCAGGGAGATGCCCTCGCGAAAGATGCCGGGGATCTGGTATAGGTCCTCTAGGGAATCGAGAATCGCATCATAATTGACATTACTCTTCTTCTCCGTCAGCACGAGTGACCCGCTGAACCGGGTGAAGTCGCTGCTGTAGAATTCGTAGCTCTCTGTAAAGCGGGAACTTCTCCGCCTGTTGAGCGTGGCCATGCTGGCCAGAGAGCTCCCCTACAAGGATGATTTGTCTTAAATTGTATGCCAGTATCAAACTGGTCCATCCGGTCCCACAAGGTGGTGACTACCACAAAGCGAATTGACACATGAAGTCTCGGACTACGTATTCCCTCCCCATCTATAGCAGCGCATTTATTAATAACTAACTAATATCTACACCCTTTCCAGTGTCGAACGAGAGCGATCGATCATCGTCGCCGACAGACATGGCACCGAGACTTAGGGCTTGAGCGGCAATCACAAGCATAACGGCGTGGCATACTGCAGGCCTGACGTATGTCCCTCTGTTTTTCCCGAGGTATCTAATAGACTCACGCGTCGTGCATATGGACATATGCACGATAAGCCAGAGGCGGTGGCCAATTGACCAGGTCTGATCTGGCTCACCCTCAAGCGCAGCTGTTGGCGTCCCCGCATTATTACCCAATGTCCAGTTGCCAATTACGGGTAGTCCTAGGTGGGCGCGCTAGAGGAGATAGCCGGGGGCACGCCCCAGGCTAGCCTAGAGCTAGCCTAAAGCTAGGCGGCCCTAGGGGCTAGCTTTGCAGCTACCCCAGTCACGCTTCCCGCGCCTTACGCTGATCCATGCCCAAGATGGGCTCGCTCCGGTGCCGACTCGTCGCCTGCAGCCCATCACCATCGCCGAAGTTCTGGCGCAGCTCCACCGCGCCAAACCTGCCAAGTCCCCAAACCCAACACAATTGTTATTGGGTCGAGTGAAGAGCCCATCTCATTTCCCTCCCCAAAAAACACCGAAGAAAACTCAAAAAAACTCGAAAGAACCTAATAACCCCTTTTCCATTGGTCCAGCGTGCGCTCGCGCTCCATCGAGCGCACCCTGGACCCTGGGCCCCTTCCGGTCAACCAAAGTAAACAAAAGAGAGGAACTCGCTGCAGCCAGCATCGCGTGCACTGTCGATCTCCCTCGTTCCTACAAGTTTTGCCGGTCCGTGGCCGGGATTGCGTACTGTGAGCTCGGTCGTTGCGGTTTGCACATGAAAATTACCGACGTTTTAACCTAGGGATAACTGACTCTGGATGCCTTCGCATCCCCCGGATCAAGAACTTTCCCCGTAGCTTCTCCATACTCACCTCCGTATTCCCCCGCCAACGTTCTTGGCCCCCTTGGAGCTCGGATGCGAATCTTTGATTGCCTCCGTGGTATCCCTGTGACGGAATCGGGAAATTAACCTCGTCTGGGAGCCGTGGTCGTGGGGTAAAGTAACATCGATGCCCTAAATGACCGTTGATCCAAGCTTTTTTTTTTCTCTGTCCCGGGTCTCCAGTCAAATAGCGCTAGTGCTCCCCAATTCTGTCTTATAACCCCTTAGCCTGCATAATTACGTCTTCTTTTCTTCTTTCTCTTTTCTTTCCTTTCTTGCTGCTTCCTGCCTTTTTGCCTTTTGGTGTGTCCAATTTGCTTGCTATATGAAGCCTTGAGTGCCAAAAGGTGTGCAGTCACCAGGGAAGCGCATACACGCGACGGGTTCGTGTCGTGTAGACAAGAGGCGAGCTCCTCGGACGAGCAATTCCTAACGAGGCAGCTGGACGAAAACGACAGACAAAATGTCAGAAGCCGCGGCTGATGCGCCGGCCACGGCCGCTGCTGGAGAGGCGAAGCCCAGTACTTTTCTCGACAAGCTATCCAGGTTCACAATTGGCAAGGATAGGGATGAGTTGCCCGAGAAAGGTGAGTGTTGTGGAGGTCGATTCAAGTGTTATCACAGAACAGCATTCTAATTGCGTCGAATATAGATACCGGCGCCGCATCCGATGGGAGTGAGGCTGCTGCTCCTGCGGCTCCTTTGACGAAATGGCAAAAGGTCAAGAACCATTTCCGGCGGTTCTGGATCATCCATGTTATTGTGGTGATCATTATCGCGGCCATTATGTTGCCAATTCTGTTAGTTCTTCCGGTTTTCCTTTTCCCCTATACTAGTACAACAACTAATATGCTCGAAATTAGCTTCATCTACATCATCCCACGCATTGCCCAGGACTTGTTGAACTCGGGGTCCATTGTCATCGACAGCGCATCCATCCTGCAACCCACCAGCGAATCAGTCATGCTTAATGTCCAGTCGCATGTCTACGTGCCAGGTCCCTTCACCGTGTCCACAGACCCGCTACATCTGAACATGTTTGTACCGCAAGTTGGCGCCGATTACCCCATGTCAGTGCTTGAGCTGCCATCCAACAAAATCCACAAGAACACTAGTATGGACACCAATGGAACTTTGTTCACTCCGTTCACGAATTACACCTCGTGGCAAAACTTTGTTCACAACACGATTTTCCTCGACGCTGGTGGACTGGGCTTGAAGGGAACTGTGCCGACTCGGCTGGGCAAGATTAAGAAGTTTGACCTGGACTTGGATAAGAGTGTGCCTTCCAAAGGTTCGTCTTGTTGACTCTGTTTTCGGTGTGACTCAAAGGTGGGGGTGGAAAAACTAACGATGCTTTCAGGATTGAATCAATTCAAGGGATTCAGCATTGATGGAGCCCGCCTGCAGCTCCCTCCTGAAGCTGATGGCACCAACTTGCTCGCCAATGCAACCTTGCCTAACCAGTCCGTCCTGACTCTGGAAATCGTAAGTTTTCTTTTTCTTCGGTCGTTTGAATTGAAACATATACTAACGGGATGCGCAGGGCAACACCACAGTCGACATCCTGAGCGGCGACCTCAAAATCGCCACTGGCTACATCGAGAATCTCTTCCTCAAACCCGGAAACAATTCATTTTCAATTCGCGGCACGGCAAACATCACCACCCTGCTGCACAACATCAAGCCGGTCCTCGCCTACCAGGCCCCGTTTATCAAAAACGGCTACCTGCAGTTGACGACGCGTGTCACCAACATCAAATACAACGGCAGCACCGTGCCGTACTACACGGAGGAGATGGGTAAACTGCCCCTCGTCGCCGAAACACCTTTGCTCGGCCTCTTAATCGACACGCTCAAGGGCGCGCTGGGCAGCGCCGCTACGAACAAGACCTTGGTGCAAGAAGTCAAGGCCAAAATCCATGAAAACCATGTCGATATGCACAAGCGCTGGGCCGACGTGGCTGACAACTCGACCGAGTTGGAGCTTGTTGCTAGACATCATCTAGAAACCCTAGCCCAACTAGGGGTCTAGAGCTTTGGTGGCAATGTTTTCTTTTTGGGTTTTTGGGTTTTTCGTTTATGGGATTCGGTTTATTGATTTTTTTTTCCTCGCGTACAGACTTTGATGTCGTTAATGTTTATTCATGAGTGACGATCTCTCTCGAATGATGTATCCTTGTGGATATCAATGGATATAGTATATAGTGGTAACAGACCAGTGTTCAGTTAAACATTGGCTTTGGACATATCAACACTGAATTGATGGATTACATGATGATGCTCTTTCCTTGGTTAAATCGATAGTTTCATACATTCGACTTGTAGAAGTTAGGGCTTGCGGTTGTCCACGTGATATCTGCAGTGCATTTATGATCTATATTGAAAGACAGTCAGTCCCTCACGACTGGCCAAAATTTATAGATAAGTCATCTATCTGTCGACGAACGGTATAACTTGAAGACCGCTTCAAATCAACATAATTGAAAAAAAAAAAAAAAAGAAAAAAAAACATACATTAAATTAATAGTAATAATAACAATAACAATAATGATATGAATTTAGGATGATTCGAGAAGCTCCACGTGCAGCGGTTGGCTGCATGTCGTCAAGCGTTCGTCATTGCTAGGTCTGTGGCTGGGCAGATCTCAAGCCACATGGGCCCACTCCTGCGCAAGTATACTGCTCTCATTGGCTATGTGCGTTTATTACGTATCACGTGATTTGTAAATGATGTCATCTATCATGGCTTTTGCAATTTCCAGGTCGTTCGCGACATGATGTCATTCTTTGTGTTTATTCGGGAAACGAACATATAAACATCGATAGGACCATGTATCCGTTTTCTCCTTAATCCATAAACAACATCAAACTCTCTTCAACAAACACTCAACTCCAAAAAATCTTATTAAAACTTGAACTTTACCAAAATGGCTTCTTCTGGTTCCTCCACCCTCAAGTCGTACGTCGACTCTGCCGTTGGTACTGCTCAGAGTGCCATCAGTTCTGTCACCGGTAATCCAGCTGACCAGGTATGTTTTACTCAAAACAAACAGAAAATGAAGAACAAGGCCCCCTTAATATGTTGGAACATCAAACTAACTTTTAAAAATCACCACAGAAACAAGCTGAAGCCACAAAATCCCAAGCCGAGCAGCAGTACAAGGACTCCCACTCCACCGCCAAAGTAGGCCCTATCAGCGCTGATCCCAACACCGGCGCCGCCGCCGTAGACCACGAGGACCGCGGCAACGGATCCTGGAACCAAACCGTCGGCGCGGCCAAGGAGTCTGTCGGCAACTTGATCGGTAACGAGAACCTACGTCAGACTGGTATCCAGCAAAACTCCGACGGCAAAGCGCAGGAAGCCAAGGGCCAGCTTTCAGACTTGAAGCAGGGCATCTCGGATCGTGCCCAGGGAGCAGTGGGGAATATTGGCGCTGCTATCACGGGTGACCGTGAGGGTCAGGCCAAGTACCAAGATATCCACGATGAGGGCAAGGCTCGTCAGCGTGGTGTTGAGGCGGAGCTGCAGTAAAATTCACAGTTTCGCCCTGTCTTTCTTCAACGAGTCTTTCAAGTTCGAAATTGCATGCGGAGTTTGCAATTGATATCAATGTGTAAATTAGTTTTCATGACCATGCTCTGGTGGACTATTCTATCGATAGCTTCTTCTGATGAGTGACGAAATCAAAACATTTTCTTGTTCATTCTACTTGAAAAACACACCATTTTCCAAAGTATAAAATTACATGTGCACACAATAGAAAAGAAATATGTTCTATTCGACGCTATAGTTATGTTAAAACAGATAAAAGTTGAAAAGTAGAGAGTTTTTTGGCCACCCTCACCGGCATTTTTTGAGAAACACAGCATCTCAACATCGACATCATTACTCGCCGTCATAAAACGTGAAATTCCCCTTTTGAAAGCGTTCGGCGCAGGGAGAGTTAAAACAAAGGTATATTTATAAACAAAACAAACAAATCACCAATGGCAGATACCCCCCTCACTGTCGTCCATTGCCCATGTTCCCGCCATGCCGACGATCTCAATCTGTCCGTCTGCATGTTCATCGACTTTTCCGAGAGACGCATAGCTGCGGTCTCCAGGCCCGTTGCTCAAAAGCCGACGAGCCCAGGCACCGATTGCCGGTTCTCCAGTTTCATCACGAGCCTGTTTCAGGAATGGGATCAGAGCCGTGCCGCCTGTTCCCCGCGCTTTTCTATTGTCCCCGGACTTCGGGTTCGCCAAGTTCACGACTGATGAGCGCGCCGCCTGCAGGGTCATCGATTGTGAACTGCGCCGTTGCTCTCTTGACGGGATAATTATGTACCGAGAGACAACCTGAATATGCTTGTCACGTAGCGCGCGCAGCATCGCCAGACAGGCGTCATAAGCGAGACAAAGAGCCTTGTCGGACTGGCGGGCTTGCACAAAATCTTTGATGTTTGCAACACTACCAACATTTTCGAGAAAGCGACGGTGGAGGCCTGGCATATACCCTCTCATTTCTTGGATGAATCCGTGCCGAGGCGTAGGAGCGATACCTTCCGAGTCCTTTGCCGAAGTACCCCCCTCACGGCCTACCCCGGTAGGACGGTGCTCGATTCCCAAAACAATATCGAAAAACTGAAGCAACGAGCTCTGGGCGTTACTGCCACCTCCATATTGTCGATATTCGGTTGAACCATTTCCAGTATCGAACATGACACCATTGGGCAGTCCGGCGTCGCCCATGTTCTTGCTACCTGCAAGGAATGGGCGAACCCGATGATAAAATACGTGGGGGTCGCAGTGTTCGTACATTCGCTGAAGGAGCGTGCTCACCCCGTCAATGCGCTGTGCCATTTCTTGTAGACAGACCGTCACCACCTCATTATCTCCAGCCCTAGCTGCCTCCATCGCCTTCAGCATCAACGGAAGTGTTGGCGCTCCCCGCGCTTCAATCGCCACAGAGACAAGGTAAAACCATTGCTCGTCCAAAGAACCGGTAAAGGTATTTATAGTAGAAAGGTTGTGTAAATCGTCTGTTGGCTCATCGGCAAAGATTGGCTTGTAATTCCATAAGCAGACTGCTGCGTAAGTGGCGACTGGGGGCAATTCCAAGTAGTCGCAGACTTTCAGGAGGGGCACACTGATGGGCGGGGGAATCAACTTTTTTTTTTAAAAAAAAAAAGTTAGCAAATCTCGTCTTCGGTCCATGCTTAGACTGTCACAAACCTCTTCAGGAATATCACCACCCCAAACGTATGCATGAAGCATGAACGTCAGAACAACATAGGCACGGCGCCACTCTGCGTCAGTGTGCAAAAATGACGTTGACAGGATAGGAAGCCGGGCGATGGTGGGCCGCACCCTCCGGCTCAAAATGAGGGGCTGTATATTATCGATGATAGACTCCCATTTGGCATAATACGGGTCTGGGAGAGACTCTAAGGGTAAATCTGGAGGGAGGAAGCCATGCTCGGGATTGATGCCGTAGTCCTCCAGAACCGGGATGGGCGGCAGCATGGCAGACAACGCAACACAGCCAAGGCGGCTGGAAAGAAGGTGTAGAAAAGAAAGACAAAGGAATGAATGAGCTCGACTGAAGGCGCAGAACTGGGATGAGGCAAGAGAGCAGAAATCCGGCGAGCGTCAAAGAGGGCAAGAGGGCGAGGGAGGTCACGTGAAGAGCCGTTCCGTGGTGCCGGATTCGGAGCAAAACTCTCGCAGGCTGTCAAGGTTTTTTTCGTGCAAGAATTTGTTCCGCTTTCTAGAGCAGACACCAGGAAATAATTTGTGCTACCAAGGTGGAGGAAGAAAGTGGAGGGGAGGGGAAGAGGAAGGGCGCTCCAGACTTTTTATGTCTGGGGACTTTCTTCACCCGCAAGCCCGGTGGACGATAATAAGATACAATAATATTATTAATTGCAACTGACAGCAGTGACGGGCCACTCGGATTACAAACACAAAGAGAATCCATTAGCAACAAACAGAGTGGAATAATGGCTCACGCGACCCTGACGCGCGCGGTGCCAGACAGGAGCCCTCGGTGAAGAGCAAGCAAGGTTTGACATGGCGGCCTCGGAAAGCCAAGGAACCGGGTCGGGTAAATCAGATGAGAGCAAGCATGAAAATAAATGGTACGTACTAATAAATGCTATTAATCACACTGGGTTTGGCTGTCAACCTTGGAGGACCGGGGGAGACCGGGCTGGAACCCCCCAGCTACAGAGGGGGAGCCAAAACATTAGTGTTTGGTGGTCAAGTGGCAGGCCAACCCAACTCGTATGTTCAATAACTGGCATATGTACGTTTCCACATTTTTATTCGAGATTACCTATGACATGCAGCGTCTGTATGTCGTCCACGTTAAATTAACCGCGCTTATTCTGTACGGCGTCGGAAGGGCGGAAGACGGAAAAAAAAAAGGCAGAAAGGAAGAGAAAAAAAGAGGGGGCGCACGTGGGGTCAACGCCACCATAATCTACGAGAGTACGTACCTACGTATTCCGTCCTGTATAAGATCAACTGATGTCCATGTCGGAGATGAGAATGCATTCTGTACAAGGCATTAAAAAAAAGCTGGATCGTGCAAGTATTTCACGTAGTTAATGTACATCCGTTTCAACGCCCTGATATCCCCACAAAAGCCCGAATGTGCCAAAAAAAAAGTGTAGCAAAAACAG
Organism: Talaromyces islandicus; assembly: GCA_000985935.1. Taxonomy (NCBI): domain Eukaryota; kingdom Fungi; phylum Ascomycota; class Eurotiomycetes; order Eurotiales; family Trichocomaceae; genus Talaromyces; species Talaromyces islandicus. The sequence goes on along the minus strand of CVMT01000002.1, from coordinate 3,682,053 downwards.
AGCTGCCAGACGTGGAATCATAATAAATGTCTGCGCTATATATGAAAAATAGCGAAAGGAAAAATTAATGCTGGCTCCATTGAATCGAGTCCAAAGCAATGCCTTCTTGCACCAACTCCCACAGCGGGCTGAGTTCACGTAGGAAGTGGACGCGGTCGGTGACGGCTTTCAGTACGTAGTCAATCTCGGCCTCGGTGGTAAATCGTCCAATGCCGAACCGGATACTACTGTGGGCGTTCTCATCGCTGTTGCCCAAAGCTCGGAGCACGTAGCTGGGCTCGAGTGAAGCCGAAGTGCATGCGCTGCCCGAGGACAAGGCAATATCTTTCAGAGCCATCAAGAGCGATTCACCCTCAATGTAGGCAAAGGAGACGTTAACACAGCCAGGGTAGTGACGATCGGGGTCTCCGTTTTGCGAGGTGTGTTCCATAGCCAAGAGACCATCCAACAATCGCTTTGATAATCTCTTAACATGTGCGGTATCATACTGCGCCCAGAGTCAGTAACCACGTTGCATCAAAACTGACGTTTGTAAATGTATGAAAAAGAGTTATTTTTCGAGTTCCAGATCATTACCCCTGCTACGCAGATCATAGTACCTGACAACCGCATCCGAAGATGCGGCGCTACCGCCAGGCGATCTCAGAAAGCCATGCATATTTAGAGCGTTTAATCATGCTGGACGTGGAAGAGCGAAAAAAGAAGGCAAAGGGAAAGGGAAAGGGGGATTATCTTACTTCCATGTCGCTCTTCGCGATCCGGCAGGCTTCACCCATGCCAACAGCGAGATGGGGCGCCAGAGTACCACTGCGAAGACCTCTTTCTTGACCTCCGCCAGTAATAAGCGGGTCGAGACGCACACGAGGCCGTCTGCGGACATAGCATGCTCCGATTCCCTTGGGACCATAGATCTTGTGACCCGAGATGGACATAAGGTCTACGTTCCACTTGTTGACGTCGATGGGGATCTTCCCAACTGCCTGCGCGCCATCAGTGTGGAAAAACACCTTGTTTGCGCGGCATAGCTTTCCAATCTCTTCGATGGGCTGAATAACACCAATTTCATTGTTCACCGTCATGATCGAGACCAAGGCAGTATCTGGACGGATGGCTGCCTTTAGGTCGTCCATGTTGATGATGCCGTTATTTTGCACTGGAAGGTATGTGACTTCAAATCCTTCATCTTGCAAATGACGACAACTGTCCAGAACACACTTGTGTTCTGTCTGAGTGGTAATGATATGCTTCTTCTTGCCTGACCGACCAAAAAATCTGGCCACACCTTTGATGCTCATATTATTGCTCTCGGTGGCTCCACTGGTGAAGATAATTTCTTTTGGATCGGCACCAATCAGGCTTGCAATATGGCTTCGTGCCTCTTCGACGGCTTTCTCTGTTTCCCAACCGTAGGCATGTGTTCTCGAGTGAGGGTTGCCATAAAGGCCAGTGAGGAAAGGAAGCATTGCGTCGAGAACGCGAGGGTCGGTCGGAGTGGTAGCCTGCATATCCAGATAGATAGGCCGGGTGCCCTCGTCTAGGATGGTTGCTTGCTTCAAGATAGCGGCATTCGGGCTCAGGGCAGTGTCCCCGGTAACGGGGGTCGCCGGAAGGCCTGCGTTTTGAGGCTGGATGCCTGTCTGCTCCATAAACTTCCTCTGCTCCGTCTTGACGGCTGTGTCGACGTTGACCTGAGCCGGGGCAGATCGCGTCTCAGAGACATATCGTCGCCCAGCGACAGTCCGGGCAGGGAGTGGCGACCCGACTCGCAACAGGCCAGCTGATGACAGGCGGCGGGAGAAAGCCCATGGAGCCTGTCTAAGGGCCGTAGATGCCATGTGAGACATTATGCTTCTAGGTGCACCTTGTCAACCATGTGTCTTCGATGGGGAACGATGACGGTTGAGATGAGGTTGGTTAAGCGAAGCTGGCGGGAGCTTGGGAAATGTTTTTCTGGGCCGGGCGAAATAGTAAGCAGGTCACGTGCTATGGCATTCTCGGAGTCGGCTCGGACATCCGGTCTGGGCTGCCCTATTTGGCGGGTATCTCGGGGATCCGCGCCACCTGGCATTGCGGCCTTGCGGCCTTGCTGCCTGAATTGACCATATCATACGTTGTATTATTTTTCCTAGAGAAGATGCAGAGAAACTTCTGTCAGTCACACCCTGGGTCACGTGTGGGCCTCTTACCCAAAGAGGAAAGCACATGTGGCGCAGTTGACGCTAGCCGTGAATGGTATTTGCAGATCCAACCAGCACCACATCTTGCATTAACTGCCTCTCACAGTGGACTGACTACGAGACCAAGTAATACGTAGTGACTCACACCTAAACTGCCTCGCTGGAGCTTAACTGCTTCTTCCACAAACGCGCAATTCAATTTTGCGCAGCTCTTAGCGAAGCTTGGCTGGTGCCCGACGCAAGCTGGGATGCATTATGTCATGGCGCCTCGCTCAGCCACAACTCCCGTTCTTTCCGGCAATGAGTTGCCTTCTACAAGGCGTCGGCTCTCCCCACGATCTCTCTCTCTCTCTCGCACGCACACCCCTCCAGCCACGGCTCTGCAGCCTTCCGATTAGATCACACTGCCTATCGCCGCTGTCTCTTAATCCTCAACACCACCCCTTCGAATATCTGCCGCTACCCTCTTCTCTTCGTTAGTTCTCTGCACAATCCTCCCTTCCCAGGTGCGGGGTTCGCCCAACATGAGTTTGAAAGGTTTTAGCAAAAGTCTTGCCCGAACGCCGCAGCAATTCAAGCTCAAGTTCAACATCGGCGAACACACCAAGGATGCCGTCTACATCGATGCTGAGCGAAGGTTTCAGGAGTTGGAGACCGAGACGAAGCGCCTCCACGATGAATCCAAGAAATACTTTGATGCTATCAACGGTAACGCCCCAGTCAAAGCTGCCTAGTCCACGTGCCCTCTCTGACCGAGCCACAGGAATGCTGACCCACCAAATCGAATTTTCCAAAGCAATGACCGAACTATACAAGCCCATCTCAGGCCGTGCCTCTGACCCGAGTACGTTCACGATTGAGGGAAACCCGGAAGGTATCCAGGCATGTGAGGAGTACGAAGCAATTGTTCGTGATCTGCAGGACAGCTTAAAACCCGAGCTTGAGATGATTGACGCCCGCATCATCAGTCCTGCAAACCAGCTTCTTGATATTATCAAGGTGGTTCGGAAGGTCACCGTCAAGCGAGAACACAAGAAGCTGGATTATGACCGACACCGAGCCACTCTGAAAAAGCTTGAAGAAAAGAAGGATAAATCGCTCAAGGACGAAAAGGCTTTGTACAAGGCCGAAAACGATGTTGAGCAAGCAACGCAAGACTATAATCACTTCAACGACCTCTTGAAAGAGGAATTGCCGAAGCTCTTCGGTCTCGAGGCCGAGTTTATTCAACCGCTCTTTCAGTCTTTCTATTACATGCAACTCAACGTCTTCTACACGTTACATGAAAAAATGCAAGGAGTCAACATTGGCTATTTCGACTTGACACAGGACGTCGTTGAGGCATGGGAGACTAAATGTGGCGATTCCAGAGAGCGGGCTGAACAGCTCACAATTACGAAATTCAAATCCACTGGCGGTCGCCGCCCAGGGCAAGCGTCGAAATACGCTACTGCTAAAGACAAGCTTGCTGCCGAGGACAAATTGACATCCTCTCGACGATCAGATTCAACAGATAATCCTCCTCCTCCGTACTCGCCTAGCGGTGCGAGTAGCTCACTAGCTGCTGCTGCCAAGTCCAAGCCAGCTCCTCCACCTCCGCGGCCGAAACCCGGCCACTTGACTGGCAACAATGTTGAGACCGTGACAGCCCTCTATGATTATGAAGCCCAAGCACACGGCGATCTCAGCTTTTCTGCTGGGGACGTTATCGAAGTAATCACCCGCACGAACAACGAGAACGAATGGTGGTCGGGGCGACTCCAAGGCAGGGAGGGACAGTTCCCAGGTTAGTATCTTCCATGTCACATCGGAAACGCTCTCTAACGTTATATGTATAGGAAACTACGTTAAACTCAACTAGACGTCCTGGCAAAATGCCTTAAGACTTATATATATGCTGTTTGTTGGTAGCGCCTTTCACAATTAGTGCTTTGACACGAAATTGTCTTCACGGATCGATTTCATTGCGTGATATAGAAGCTACTACTCTTGATGAGAGTATATAATGGCCCAAGTATATAATTTTAGCTCACTTTTCTGGGCTTCTTTTAATCTTTTAATCCTTTTTGCTCTGGGCGAGAAAATAAAATAATCGTCATGTAAATATCTCTCCCTTTCTTGACGAAGCAGGGCTTTTTTGGACGTGCTTAATGGTGGTATTACTAATCTCACAATTAAATTATCATACTGCGCATTCGATATTGCTCAGACCTGAAATCCTATTATGTATATACCATTGTCTAATATCTATCTATATGCATTCCACGAGTCCGAAACAACTCCATGCCGTTATGACGCTTGAAAAAAAAAAAGAAAACAGAGAACACCGCAAATGTCATCTCTCGTCAAAAAGAGAAGAAAACTCGTTAATACTCGATCTTGACCTTGTTTCTAATTTTCTCGCCGTAAATATAGAGGCCCAACGGAATAGGAAGCATGAGGGCTGCGAGGCAGCCGAGAAGAGTGCAGGCCCATTCAATGCCCAGGTTTTCAAACTATTTTTTATATCAGTTCTTTGTTTCTTCCTTTATTTTAATTTCCGTTTCTTTTCTTTTCTTTTTCTTTTTTTCTTTTTCTTTTTCTTTTTTCTTTTTTTTTTTTTTTTTTTGAAGGGCAAAAAGATTTTTGACCTACCATAAAAGTGGAAAACAAGGGAAAAACAGCCCCGAATAGGGAACGGAGGAATGCATGCGCAGCAACGGCAGAAGCAGCCCTAAACAGATCTCCAGATTAGAACGGCTCATCCATAGCAAGTATAGAAGAGAGAGAGAGAGCAAACCTTTTCTGCCTGGCCGTAACAACATACGCAATTGACGGCACAAACATTGCAAGCAAGCCAAAGCCCGACAGAATCCCAGACGCGGTGGGCACAATCCAGTGAATGCTGGCCTTGTAACCAGACCACCCGAGCCAAAACAGTCCAGCTGAGAACGCAGCAGCACCGGGAATCGCCATGGGCAGATTCCATTCCGGCACCATCTGATATCGGTTTTTTTTCAGGCGCGGCATGATCCACTTCTCTCGGAAGCAGATATTCGAGACAACGTAGAAAATTTGGCCGATCATAATCCCCAAATAGGGCAGGCCGCCAACGCCTGGGTTCATGCGGTGGACTTTTTGGAAGATAGCCGGGTAGGCTGTGAGAAAGAGGTATAGAAGACCATACACAAAGGATCCGAACGTGCACATGCAGAGCACAATCGGGTCTTGGGCAAGCATCCGCAAGGGCAAGAATAGAAAATCGCGGGCGATGGCTCGAGGCTCAACAGCGACGGTATCATGTTTGGATATGATGGACCAGTCGCCCGTCTCTCGACGCAGTCGGTCTGCTTTGCGGGCGAGAATGACTGGATGGTACGTTTCCTGTTGTAGGATCAGAAGGGCGACAAACGCAGCGCTCCCAAGTATTCCCGGGAGGTACTCTGTCCATTCCCAGCCGAGGGATTTGTTCATAATAATGAATCCGCCGATGGGTTGCGAGAGTAGCGGGCCCAGAAAGACGGTCAACGAATACAAGGTCATCAGCGTGCCAACCTCCTGGGGAGGAAACATGTCGGAAAATGTTGCTCCGGTCAAGGTCAGGGGCCCTGCGCCAAAGAAACCAGCAAAGTACCGACAGATGAAGATCGAAGCAACATCATGCCCTGACCTGGCCGTTGCGAACGAGAAGACTGAGAACCCGAACAGTGAGATCACATTGGGCAGATATCGACCTTTGAGCTCACTGAATGAAGCCCAGATGATCGGTCCTGTCGCAAAGCCAAGGACGTATAACGAAACACCGAGGGTGCTGACCTCGCGGCTGAGGTTTTCTGCCACCATGATAGCAGGGATTGCTGTTGCGAAGATACTGCTTGCCATAGCAACGAACATAGTTGAGATGGCTAACAGCGCCGATATCAACCGCCTGAATAGCAGGGTTATCAGTCGTCTGTGTTTGTCTCTGCTGTCTGTTTTACTCGTTCTTCTACTGACCTCTTCCATACCGGCCAATTGTACGGGTGCAATGGATCGTCAGGGCCTTCGAAATCCACGAAGGTACATTTCGGTTCCGGCTTGGGAGCCTTATCTTCACTTTCCATGATCGCGCCCTATCTCAAAATGGAGGAAGTGATTCTGTGAATGTCGAGGATTTCATCTATACATAAAGTCAATATTTTGTTCACTAATCAGAAATGGCACATGATAAGTAATTTTTATTTTAAAAAAAAAAGAATTCCCTATTCCTACTAGTGTCGGGCCGCAAGTTCGCATCAACAACATTCCGAGGCAAGGCAAGGGAAGCATCCGAAACCCGATCAGAACCAGTTGTTAATGTGAGATACGACCCACCGAGCTATCAGGAACAACCACTAAGAGCGTTATTTTTGGCACGGTGGATAAAAACTCCTTTGCTGACTGGGCACTGGGAATAATTTGCGCTTGCGCCATTCCGATACAAATTTAGCCTCAAATGTTACGTGCGTATCCGTTGACCTGTCAGCGAGTACCCATATATTATTTCTTGTGTTACGATTTTGCTATTCTCGGTTTCGTTCCTCTCCTAATACTACATATTATTTAAATATCAACAATATCTTGTGAATATACTATATATACATGTATATATATGTATAATCATGGTCTTGAATGTTGCAACATTTTTTACCGTAAACTACCTATAATCGCTTTACTAGTTTCCGCGACAAATAACATTGAAAAAGAATAAGCAGTAAGAAACTTCGAGGAATTGCTTCCAGATATCAACATTGGATCTTTCTGTACAAATTTCACTTTACAGTATCAGTATTGACGGTGTTGGTAACATTGAATTTGCAGACAAACACGGAACGATCACTTCACGGGTAGTTAATAATAATCAATGCAAGTTTGTTCAAAATATAAAACCACAAATCAATTGATAACAGTTACACAATATAATAAAAGAGAGAACTATTAATTTACTCTAAAAGAGGTATATATCAAGCTACTAAACCAATTAATTATGCACGTAATAGAATTTCCATGAAACTGTGGATGATGCAATACCAAGAACATCAATTGATATACGGCACTGGGAGTAACGATGGTTCAATGTCCAGTTAGTCAAAAAGAGAACCTGACATATTTCCTGACCCCTGAGCACATTTCTATGTCTAGTGCTCCTAGCGTCATGCAAATTGGTTCTAGTGCAACCTCATGAGGCTCAACATGGAAAAGTGCCAACAAAATGTCGATCCGTCGGCCGCGTGTGCGTGGATGCCTGGCATTCAAAGGAATTACCATTGGACTACTACATTTTAATTGACATTTAGAAGACGGTAGATTGCTAGGTTTTTTTTATTATATGTGCAGCTATTGTGACTGCTGTCCACAAGATATAACAATAAGCGTTGTCGTCATGGGAGATGGGAGAAGGTATAACGCGGAACAAGTATTACTCTAATTTTATCACCCTTAAAGATGAATGTAGCATTTGGGGGTGGAGATCGTATGGCTAATTTGCCCAGGCTTCCATGTCATTGCGTAACATATTGTGAATATTGTTGTCTTTATGGTATATTAATATAGTATCCCCCGCCCCGGTCCTGTTTCCTTTGAATCCAAATATATCACAATGCATTTCCTCCATATTCCTATATCGCTCATAGTAGCTGCCACCTTAGCGGGCAACTCTCACGCCACAACTAGCAAGTCGAAAGAGTTTCAATTTTTAACAAACGCGACTGAGAGTGAGTACACTGCCATCTCATCGGACAGCCCCAACAAACTTTGCCAAATGTTTCAAGCTTAATTGGTTGAGGTAGAATTCTTCGTCAACGGCACCAACTTCCCTTCAGTCCCTTTCGACATTGGCGAGTCATATGCTGGCCTTTTACCAAATACGCCACATGGCGATTCAGAGCTATTCTTTTGGTTCTTCCCATCGCTGAACCCGAAGGCAAAGAATGAGATTACTATCTGGCTACAAGGGGGCCCTGGATGTAGCTCCCTTGATGGTCTTTTACAGGAAAATGGGCCATTTCTCTGGCAGTCTGGGACCTATCAGCCAGTTCGCAACATGTACTCATGGAATAATTTAACGAATATCGTATATATTGACCAGCCTGTTGGCACAGGTCTCTCACCCGGGAATTCAACGGTTGATAATGAGGTCGATGTATCAAATCAGTTCAATGACTTTTGGCGTCGCTTCATTGATGTCTTTGAAATGCAGGGGTATAAAGTGTACATGACTGGCGAAAGTTACGCAGGAATGTACATCCCATATATCGCTGAAGGTTTTATTGAACAAAATGATACGACGCACTTTAACTTAAAAGGCATCCAGATCAATGATCCAACTATCAACGAACAGAATATATTGGCGAATGGTAAGCACACTCAAAAATTAACACTGAAATGTCTGTAAAATGCCTAACAGGAGGAAAAAGTCCCAGCTGTTGCTGCACTCAACCATTTTTCCACCGTCTTCAGCCTGAATGAAACCTTTATGAAAGATATAAATGCGAGAGACGAGAAATGCGGTTTGACTCGGTTCCTCAACGAGGCTTTAACTTATCCACCACCGAAGCATTTCCCTACCGCGCCAAATCCATATGCTGACCCTGAATGCTTGGTGTATTATGATATTATCTCCGCGGCTCAGCTTGTGAATCCATGTTTTAACATGTACCACCTCACTGATTTCTGCCCTTACCTCGTCGACCCAATGGGCTTCCCATCCTTAGCAGCTGGGCCAGAGGTTTATTTCAACCGATCAGATGTCCAGAAAACCCTTCATGTCCCACCAACCAACTATTCCCTGTGCAATGAGAGCGTTATTTTCCCTAATGGCGATGGCTCTGTGCCCAGCGCGCTGGGTCCGTTACCCAAAGTTATTGAGGAAACTAATAATGTTATTATTGGACATGGATGGTTCGACTTTCTGTTCTTTGTAAACGGCACACTCGCAACAATTCAGAATATGACATGGAATGGGGAACAAGGATTCCAGCGTCCACCTACGGAGCCCCTTATTGTACCTTCTACCATTGGCCAAATCGAGGACCCGAATACGTGGGATGCTGGATCAGGGGTTTTAGGGACCGCTCATACGGAGCGTGGCTTGACGTTCTCCTCGGTATATAGAGCTGGGCATGGCAAGTGGCTTTATTTTTCTCGGTTTACAATGCTATCACTAACGATAAATCTGAAGAAATCCCTCAATACGTTCCCGGTGCTGCATACAGACAATTGGAATTCTTGCTTGGACGGATTAGCAGTCTACAAGATACGGGGCCATTTACGACTCAGACGTAGCTCTCCACCGGCATATCATTATTTCGGCCTAGGGTGACAGAATAGACAGGGAGATGAAATGAGGCGGTTTTATGGGTTGTGGGCCGGCCCATATGGCTTTAGGTAGATGAGCTCGTGAATTGTTGTGGCAGAATAGCATGCTTCAGGATTATAGGTTATACAAAATTCCCTGGAGTTAATCCGAAAACAAGTTAGATAGAAGATTTGGAACTATACTACTTCCTTTTCACACCGCTAATATCTCCGCCGTGAGACCCGACTTATTTATTTGATCGTCAGAAGCGTCATTATTGTTGTCGGAATATTCGATGGCCCTCAATTCCCTCTGCTTGCGTGCATGTTGTACATATCCCAGTGTCAATGCTGTTAAAGAGTGTAGAATTGCGAACCCTGCAGCCCCATAGTTCCCTGCCACAACTCCAGGCTGGTCAACCGTTTGGAAAAGCCCAAGAGGAATTGTAGCATCAGCTACATAAGCCCAGACGTTCAGGCCACCGGACGCAAACGCTCGTGTGGCTGGGTCGCCGGAAAGAGTGTCTTGAGTCCATGCCCAGAACAAAGAGCTGCTTGCCTGGCAAAATCCTGATAAGTAGTAGAGAATCCATCTTCCAGCGCGGTGTGTGGGGAATACTGGCGTGCTAGCTAGACTGAGGAAAATGATGACTGCACTGGTGCTTGCAAATACCAGGACAGGCCATCGACGCCCCTGCAGAAACGTATCACTACTCCAGGCCATCAGTATAGTGAGTATTACTACAACCGCCTGGATTGGAGTTGTATAATTGTCTGTAAATAATATTAGTTACTGCATTGGAAATAACATGAAGTACTCACTTATTTGAGCAACCGTGTAGGAGCCAGGCTTGATGGTGTTCCATGCTTTGAACCAGTAAGACATGGAGTTCATGGGCTGTTGACAAACATCATTGCAGCTTTTCTGAAGTTAGCACATTAGCTGTAATTTATTGAATTTTGTTTGACGAACAAAGAGATGACCCAGAGCAACCACTGCGAACAAGTCAGTAAAATGTCAACTTAAGAGGGATCTCGAGTATTACAATATCCACTGTGAAAAACCATCTCTTGATATGTTTCACGGTAAAGGCTCCTTGCTTCACCCTGCCTTCCTTAGGGTTTCTGTCTCTGGCCAATTCAAGCTCCTGTTATTCACATTAGTTAACGTTTCTCTCTTTGCGCCGGAATCCGTTACCCTTTCGGAAAACAAGTGATCAGGCTTTTGGCGAGCTGGTACGTCTGGGAACAGTAGCACTTGAGGAACGATAATTCCTAAAGATATGATACCTAAAAATACATAAGTGTGAAATTCGCACGGATTCGTTTTCAAAATGGCAGAATACCATCGATAATAAACAGCCACCTCCACCCAGCTCTCCCATGAACTCCATTTAGCCCATTGTAGGCAGCTGCTTGTAGATAGCTTGAAAACATGGGTCCAATGGCTGTGGTAATATTGATGATAGCTACTCTGCGTGCTAGTTCCTTTTTCTGGTACCAGGCTCCACAGAGATAGATAACCGCAGAGAAATGCCCCGTTTCGAATATAGCCACAAGTGCCCTCAACACGTACATGTGCTCCGCCTTTGTCATGGCTGACTGACAAAATGTCACGATTGTCCATCCGATTTCTAGAAACGGGATAAACCACCTAGGGTTCACTCGGGTTAGAGTAAGGTTGCATGGCCATAGTCCGATGATCTATGTTTTCAAAATAAAGTAGTTAGATTATGGCTGAGAAAAACAACAAAACTATACTTAAACGCACACTAGCCACAGCGTATGCTGTTGTGGCATAATTCATTTGCTATTGACCTGTTAACTCGGACCATATTTCTCAACAAATAAGGTTCTTACGTTTCCGTATAAAGACATGTCTTCCTTCATACCACTGACAAAGGCGCTTTGGAGATTCGACCTGGTTCCTGTCAGTATATTTTAGATTTTCTAGAATTAACTCAAATCGCATCCTCACTTGTCCAGATACTTGATAAATGTGCTTAGACAGCCAAATGCCATCAATGTGAGATCCATCTTTAAGATAAGTTTTCTTTCCTGTTTAGGATATCAGAAACTGTCTCTGGTCATAGATAATTCTGTATATCAAGTTACCTCTGGTGGCTTATCCCAGGAGTCCCATATTACTCTCCGCCAGTGAGACTGTCCACTTGTAGAATCGCCGGCATTATGGTGGTTTGTCTCAAGGAGCAGAGACTGTGCCATGATTTACCAACCGAACCGGTCTACTTTACCAGCGTGGGAAAGATTGAACGAAAAATAATAAATTAGTTAGATGCGACTCCTCTACTTTGGCCTCATGTACATGTTTATTTATTAATATTGCCCTATCGGACACAATCGCATCGAGACCATTTACTACCGTCAAGCTCGCCATTTTGGGGTCAATGACGATAGTATAACATAAAATCTTTAAACAAGCTACGGCAGTGCCTAGTCTTTTAGAACCACTCCCATTCCTCGTCTGAGTTGTCCAAGATATCCTTAATACGTGAGAAGAAGTAATCCGATTTACATGACTCAGGGATGTCGTCCTTGTTTGTATCGTGATACCGGTATATTATGACGTGCTGTTCCCTACTACCACCCACATACTATAACCTTGACTAGTTATCAATAAAATCGGAGGTGATACCGACCCTATATCAATTCCCAAGTTGTTCCTGCAATAATCAACAAATAAGCGAAGGTATCATGACTGAAACGGTAACCTTGAACGCCCAAACCCTCCCCGGAGTGGAGGACGCTGTCATAGAAACATTCGAAGTACCCGGTAGCCGTTCAGTCCATGGTAAGTCGTTCCCTCTCGGAATTAGACCGAGGGAGGGTACAACATTCGCCAATGTCGATGATGCCGTCGAGTACATTGCAAAACTTGCAGAAGAAGGAGTCTTTAACAACCTCTTAACAAACCGTCTGTTTTAGCCTATTCATTTTTTCCTGGCTCTGGCTGATACAGAACGGCTAATGTGCCACAGATGGTGCTATTTTATTCCGTGGATTCCCTCTGAAAGATGCCGGAGACCTGTCAAAGTTTATCAAAGCTTTCAATTTCCCACAGCCGCATGAAGAGGTTGGGCTCTCCGGAAAAAGAAGGACAGTGGGTGATGTTGTAAAGACTGCAAACGAGGAGCCGCCGCACATTAAGTTTTATTATCACAATGAATATGGTCGTAGTGCTCATTTTCCTGCCATTCTATTCTTTTTCTCTGAGGTCGTTCCCGAACAAGGTCAGTACGAATTAAGTGCACTGATGGTTAGATATTGAAGTATTCACAGGCGGGCAAACACCCCTTTTATCAACAATCGAGTTGTATGACAAACTTCAGGATGAGCTGCCAGAATTTGTCAAAACACTCATCGACAAAGGTAACATCAACAGCGCGATTGATACTTCTTAAACCTAGACATAACCAACCGTGTTCTAGGTATAACCGGTCGTCAGTACTACCCAGCAAAGGAAGACCCAGATAGTGTTCAAATTGGTTGGAACTGGCAAGACTCGTTTGGACTTGATATCCAGGAAGGCGACTCACTCGAAAGCCAACGTCGCAAGGTGGAGAACGTATTGGAAACCCGCCTACAGGCTAAGGCAGAGTGGCAGCCCAACGGGGCCCTCCATGTTCTGCAACACCTAGCTGCATTTCGACGGATTGTCTCAACTGGCCAAATTGTACCCTTTAACGGTCTTGGTGGTGTCTATGGTCGTCAGCGAGATAGGGAGGCTCTTTTCCCCCCTTACAAGGGAGTCGATGGTAACTATCATCTGCCCACTACATACAGTGATGGTTCAGACATTCCACATGAATACTTGGAGCGACTACTCGAGATTTCTGATGAGATTGGATTCCTGGTTCCCTGGAAAGCAGGGGACGTTGCTCTAGTTGACAATTATACTGTTCAAGTAAGTTCTTTTCTCTTGACCAATGAAATACTAGTTTCTCACAAGCACCTTATAGCATGCAAGATCACCTTGGGTAGGTGAAAGATCTTTACTTGTCAGCCTTTGGGATAGTCATGAGAAGCTTGTACCTCTGTACGGTGCATGAGCCTTTATCCTATATAAGGAGCATGCCGAATTCATTCATCATACTCTATAACACAGAAATCTCTTTTTAAGAGACAAGGATTTAAACAAAATGCCTTTCAAGTTTCCGCGCTAGTTCCACACACTTGACATCAACATGTCTTGTGTATTGATCCGATAGCCAGAACGTCACAGGACCTAAAATTGAAAATACCCCTAGCCACATCGTGAGCCATGCAAATGGGTTTTCTTCAGGCGCTTCAATAGGACCTGGATACTGAGATGATGCTAACCAGTACCATAACCATTTTACAATTGGCATAAGCCATAAATGGTAGACAGATTGGTGAATCAGGTATAACGAAAATGATATTTTGCCGAGATACTGTGCTACAGGAGTTGAGAGACGACGTTGGAGGAACGAGGTGCTTCCGTGGGGTGATGAGTTGCTTATGCCATATATAGTAAGGACAGCACCAATGGCTTTCCAGCTGATATTAGCACTCCAATTGATGTTGAACTCGTCCAGACCCTGCCAGTGGTAGGGTTGGAACCGAGTGAGAAAATTGTAGCCAAAAGGCAATACTTCCTCGTCGCTGAGACACAGAAGATAGGCCCCAAGGACAACGACAGCAAGATTGGCCAATTTCAAATTTCGCTTCCCAGAAGGTCCTTTTTTTTGCTGCTTCTTGCTATTACTCCTCTCGGATAGAGGCAGTTTCATACCAGACTGGCACTCATTTTTGCCATAATGGTGATTGTTTTCATCAGCAACCTTGAGCTCTGCAAGCAGCAGACCTGCAATAAATGCGAACGTATCCCACATGCCATACCACAAGAAATAGCTCGTGATCATGGCCAGGGCTACAAAGCGGACTTGTGGTCGCCAGCGGGCCATGCCAGTAATCAACAGATAGACGATGCATGAGCCACGGAATTCCACAGGCATTGTCCACAGTTGTGCATTAAGCCCCTCGTTATGCTGAAGAGCCAGTGGGTTCATAGCGTCGGACATGTATCCCAATAGGTATGTCACATGGCTCCAGGGAGCAGTCCACGGCTCAATGCCACGAAGGGTAGCTTCAAAGTCCCAGGTGAACAAATTCATAAAGAAAATAACTTGGGATACAGTGGAAATGATGAATACAGGCAGGTAGATACGAAATATGCGACGAGTAATGGCTGACCCGACTCGGCTGTGGAAGGATACATTCTGGTTGCTGCTTGATTGGCAGGCTGTTAGGCCTCGTACCCGTAATAGATTGATGGAAATCGCATATCCGGATATCACAAAAAAGAGAGCGACCATAGAGCGAGCAGCAAAAAGAAGGCGAAACGGTGGTAGCTGCATCAAACGGCGATTCTCGGATGCTGGCTCAGCCCAGTATGAACGAAATGGCCACTGGACCGCACCCAGAAACCCATGGTCTATGAAAACTGTCGCCGCTGCAATACCTCGTAGGCCGTCTAGCCACTTGGTGCGATCCACGCTGGGATCCCTAAAAGAAGCCATTTCCATACATAAAGAGAGAGAAATAATGTAAGGCAATGTTCGGAGTAAAGAGTGTTGTGTTAATTATTTTACTCATCGAGACTAGGAAACCCAAGTTATAATTAGTGCATCTATGTAGTAGCATGAAATCTCATGTCAGCGTGTAAATCTTGGTTTCTTTCTGGCTTCTTTCTGTCTTCTAGGGCTCCGCGCGCAAGCGGCTGGGCCTTGTCAGCTAACCACCCGCTTCAATACAGTACAGTACGAGTCCACCTAAAGGCCCCCAAAACGGTTTACCATATGCCTAGCAATTTCATTGGCAAATTGGATTGCTAGCTGTTGGGATATTCCAGTAAACTAAGACAACAAGGTTTTATTTTACGTGCTCCAGTCTCCAGCGGAACGGTTCCTACATGAGCGTCACCTTAGGGGTGAAGTGAGCATAACTGGAGGGCCTCACAGTGCGAAAAGTAAATATTTTTTCTGACCATACGCATATATCAATGTGCAACATAAAGGATTACTTTGAATTGAAGCTACTACAGAATTATGCGGCAGGATTAATTACTTGTACTCCCTGGACCCTCTTAAAGAAATGCCGATGTTGACAACATGTCCACTTGCTGCTCCACTTGTTTTATTATTCGATCGTTTTAAAAAAAGATGGGCCTGAGCAAATACAAATATTCTCAGCGAAAGTATAGACCTGGCCCCGTGGTGTGAACCCACATTGACTCTGATGTTGGCTTCTACTTTTGTATCCACTATGTCATCTATTATTGTTCACTGTACTATATGGAACCAACATGGTCACACATTGAACAGTCATGAACGCTAAAAATAAATAGACAATGCCGGTACTGTATCTGCCACAGTGAGCGGATCTTTTTCCAGTTCCTCTAATTACTATCAACTATGGATTCTCTTCTTGCTGATGAGAGTGTGACTCGGCTGCCCATGTTCCATACTAGGGGTCCCTATGTCTCAACCTCTCGACAATGGCTCAACTTTTTCGGTTGTCTACTTACCATCCCAATTTACTGTTTATTTGCGACTTGCAGCAGCTTTCCTTGCACACTGGATCTGCTGCTAAGCATTATCGCGTGCGAGTACAATCGATGGAGTATTCAAGCGCGCCGCTCCCACTTTTACAAATCGCAAAGCTTGCCTTCGTCCGCCGGCGATCCCGAGAAGAATACGAATACGCCTACGCGGACAGCTCCGGATTGTATGGCCGTCGTGGTTGGATACAGAGAAGACAGCGAATTGTTTTCGCGCGCGCTTGAGAGCTATCGAGACGCCGATGGATGCAAG
Source organism: Talaromyces islandicus (assembly GCA_000985935.1). Lineage (NCBI taxonomy): Eukaryota > Fungi > Ascomycota > Eurotiomycetes > Eurotiales > Trichocomaceae > Talaromyces > Talaromyces islandicus. The sequence continues at coordinate 3,665,729 of CVMT01000002.1, read as the reverse complement.
TTTCTTCTTATTGGTGTTGACGGTGATAACGTCCCGGACCGAGATATGGTGGCTGTCTTTGGGCGTGTCTATCCTGAAAACTCTGCTGTCATTCACATAGATGAGCCTTTGGCGGATATTGCAATGCGCACGTATGGCAAGTTGGCCGCTGCCGACGATGGAGACAGTGAGATCTGGAACGAGATGACTATTGCTCACTGCTGCCGACTTGCTCGCGAGTCTCTCCGCGATCATGATATAGTGCTGGGCCAGCCAGGAGGAATAACAAGACTGTGTGTGTATGAGCCGCACTTGCACAAAAGAGGAATCATGTTTACTTCTTTTATCTTTTCCATCGTCATTTCCGACATTCTAGGCATTGAATTTCTCTGGTCATCCGACTCCGACTCCATCGTCTTCCCTGACTCACTGCGACAGACCATTTCTGTTATTGCTGCTGATCCCAATGCTGGAGGTGCCAGTTCCGGACTAATTGTTCACAACACCAACCACTCAATCTGGACCCGATTCGGCAGAGCAGTGTACTGGTATGAGCTCTATCTTGCACGCTGTCCCCCAACTCTTTCCGGGACACATGATTGCCAGACCGGACCCAGTGCGGTTATCCGTGTGGCCGCTCTGCCCGGGATACTGTATAGATGGTATGCGCAGACTATACTGGGCACACGTATGATCGTGAACGAAGACCGACATCTCACGACATGCTTGCTCATGCGCGGTTGGACTATTAAATATGCCGCAGACACACTGGCAGCTACAGAAACACCACCGACGTTTACTGGATGGATAATGCAGCAGGTACGCTGGGCGCGTGCTACCCACATTGAAACATTCCAGCAGCCCAGATTGTACACGATTAATAACCCGATTTTTTTCTGGTCTGCCCTGAAGCGAGAAATCGGGCCTCTGGTGGTTGCAGCCTCGGTCTTTTTTTATCTGTTCACTGGCCGAGCTGTGGCTTACTTTTCAATTTACGACGTTTTATATCGGATCATCTGCACTACCCTATACAACTGGATACGTAACCCAGACAGAGGGCCTCGACACTCGTGGGCCTGGGTTTTACCAACACTGATATTCTGTACTATTCCGATGCCAGCAATTCAGATCTGGGGACTGCTCACTGTCCTTGATGGCGGTTGGGGTACAGCGATGCGCGCTGGTGTAGAGTCCTCAAAACGCCACGAGTTCTGGACGCGCTGGTATAATATGGGCTTTCTCGTCCTCTGGATGGGTGTCGTTGGCGCTACAACATGTCGACTAGTGGCCAATTTAGCCGGTTGGAGTCAGACTGGTCTATATCAGGCTCTTGTTTTCGGCGCCATTCTGCCGAGTCTGGCATCTTTCTGGGCATTGGTGGTCAAAGGGTGATTTCTTCATTTCAGAATTTATACAAATAGATTTGCATGGGCTAGGTGCTTGGTTTTAAACTATGTCTTATGTACATTAGAACGGCAAGTGTAGTGCTGTTGATGTAAAATATCTATAAACGAGCGTCTTTTTTATTATCTGTCGTCGAATCCGGTCCTCCAGTGCCGAAAAGTTCCATGTGAATACGCCTCTGGTCTACCCCAAGTTGAAGCAAAGAGTCTTTTAGACCCTGCATGAAAGGGGGAGGTCCACAGATGTAAAACTCGGTTTCGGAATCATTCAAAAAGAGGTCATTCTGCGCGTGCAGCCGGTGCAAATCGACACGACCGACATGAGTGTGGTCAGCATCGCCATCCTCTGGATTTTCAACGAAGAAGGTAGCCTTGATGTTCGAGCGACCTTCAGCTAGCTTTTGAATTGTATCTTTGAATGCTCGAGAAGCGGAATTTCGCGCCGCGTGGATTATATGTACCTTGCGCTGGACTTGGTCCATATTTTCTGCGATTTGTGTGAACATGGACAGGAGAGGCGTGATGCCGACACCAGCTGCTATCAGAACAACTGGATGAGTGGACTTTTCGTCTTGTAGAAAGAAATCTCCGCGAGGGTGAGATAATTGCACTTCGTTGCCAACTTTCATCCCATGTAGGATATTAGAGATATAACCAGATGCATCTTCCGTTTCTGGGCCCTTGGAGGTGATGTGTTGGCCATCTTCACGTTTAACGCTAATTCGATAACAACTCGAATTTGGTTTATCGCTCAGGGAGTATTGTCTGGCCTGGATGTAGCCTAGCCGAGGCACATTGAGTCTGATGGAAATGTATTGCCCTGGAATGAATTTCGGTAGAGGCTTTCTGTCGACAGGCTCAAGATAGAATGACTTGATCTCCGTGGATTCTGGCACAATTTTTGCAATTCGAAAATTTCGCCAAGTACTCCAATCCGGGCTCTGTTCGTATAAAGCAGATTCCTTCTTGATCATAAGGTCGGCTAACTGCCAATAGGCAGAGGTCCAAGCATCTCGGACTTGTGTTGTAAATGCGGTGTTGAGAACCTTTTGCATAGCCTCCAAGAGGAATTTTCCAACGATTTCGTACTGATCCGGTGTGATGTATAGAGATGCATGCTTTTGACAAATCAATTCAAGCGTCGGACCGAGGACCCCAAGATTTTCGATGTTGGCTGCATATGCATAAAGAGCCGCCGCGAGAGCTTTTGCTTGGTGTCCTGTTTTTTGATGGGTGGAATTGAATACTGTGTTTAACTCTGGATGAGCATGAAGCATATCTTTGTAAAATACGGTTGTAATAGTCTCTCCGTGTTGTCGCACCACAGGTACCGTTTGGGAGATGATCTTGATTTGTTCGGGAGTCATGTTTGATTTTTCGGGATTCTGAAAGTTCTATAACCAAGAAATGACTATAAAAACCTTCAAAAGGCTACATGTTACAGGTACTTGGGATGACTGCTGGGTTTTTAAACTTGAAATTAACAGGGCTGACGACCCTAGTATACACGATATTCCGCAATTCCCGCCAGCGTTGCCACGCACCGACGCAATCAAGAAAGATAAGTCTTCGTTCCATTCCACATGTACGACCCTGTTTCCATATCTTGTGGGCCCCATAAAAATAATACTAGAGTTTACGTGCCATTAAACTAAGATCGCTTCTATTAATTACTTGGTGAAATGTGAAACATGTCTCTGCGTAGTTGGCAATGCTCATATACTGTCAATTCTTTTGACATATTAAGAACATAAGAAATTACAAACGGGATGCTTTATTTCGCCCATACAGAAGCTCGCATGCAAGGTTCCGCACAGATGTGACGATATCACTCGCAGCCATTACGCGGTTAACCAGACCAACCCCTGTTCCCGCATATGTAGTAAGTCGGCCTTTCGGCCCATATCCTTGGCCATCTTCTTCCATTGCTTGGAGATACAGCTCCCGGTTCTCGTCTTCTGGCAGACCTCGCATATGGTCCATGTACGTCTGGTTGATGAGTCCTCGGCCATCGTACTTTTCCGGCCAACCGTGGATGTCCCGTACAGTGTCGTAGATTGTTGTTCTCACGGTAGTCACACCACCATCTGAAGCTCGCAAAATTTCGTCTTGATATCCTTGAGCAATAAGCGATTCTGGACTTGCAAGGAACCTTGTTCCCAAAACACAGCCCTGCGCACCCAAGTTGACTGCAGCAGCCACACCGCGTCCGTCACAGATTCCGCCGGCTGCTATCAGTTGCATGGACTTGCCATCTGGTCTGTGAATTTCAGTTCCAAGCTTGTCTGCGACTTCTGGTATTAAGGTGACAACACTTGCACCTCGCGCCTGCGAATGGCCACCCGCATCTGAACCCTGCACTACCAAAACGTCCGGGGCAACAATCCTTGCGACCTGGATAGCGTCTGCTACAGAACCAATCTGCACCCAAATTTTAGTTTTGTGAGATGTAACTGCACGGATCTCGGTCGCCCACGGAACAAGGTCTTGATGACCTGTTGAAGGAGCAAATAACCAGACGGCACAGGGACGATATTTTTTAATGGCCGGAATCGCAGTTTGGAGAGAAGCACTCCAAGTAATAAACCCAACTCCAACCGGAAGAACGGTAGACTCATCTAAACTGGTGGTCTTGCCACCTGACAGGAGCTCTGTGGCCTCCTGAAGCAATTCTTCGAGATGTTCACTTGTATAGCCCGCGGCAATAAACCCCAGTCCCTGCGCTTTCGAAACAGCTACAGCGAGCTTGGGCTTTGCAACCCGGGCCATGGGAGCTGAGACGATGAGTGGAGAGGCCGTCCATGGATAGTCATATGAAATAGTAGTCATTTTCACCGATGTAATTGAAACAACATGACTTGATACGTTCGAGGATGTGATTCAAACTACGGGACTGCTTCGTAATGATATAACACAGCTTCAGGGAGAACTTTCTCCACAGATACCCGAGGTTATCAGAGTGTCCTGTGCCAAATTATTCCCCACGCTTTTCTCCACATCTATCAAGATACGCAGATGATACTTATCTCACTCTGTATTCGTTTTGCCGTGATACCCGCAATATCCACGCGGGGAATATGTGAGTCTATCAACATTTGTCTTCCCGCAATTTCCGCTTCCGTAATTGCCGCACAGCCTCAAAAGGTTGATCAATTGATAGTTATCTCATTAAGATAAGAGATGAATCAGAAGTAGTAAAAGCTGCTACTATGAACGAGCAGTGCCAATATCGTAAACACTTGGCTACATGTAAACTATGGTTGATAGCATCCGCAATAGCCGGAGTAAATGCCATGATTTGCGCATCGAAATGCCGGGGTAATGGCCGACGAGATAAGGATATAAGGGTATTGAATCTTCGGGGAATGGCTGGAGGCTGGTTCTTATCTAATTACTTCCTGGATAGTAATCGTTGTGATTTTCACCATGTCGTCTCCCCCAGCAACAACATCTGCAGCGTCAACAGCTTCCCGTTTCCCCAATACCCATGACAAGATATTAGATCCTATTGACACCAAAAACTTCATCGACAATGAATTCACCCATTCAAATGCAGCCGAATGGTTCGAGGTCCATGACCCAGCCACCAACAACGTTGTGACTCGCGTACCTCAGACAACTGGTGACGAACTACGCGCCGCTGTTCTGTCTGCCGAAAAGGCGTTTCCCGCATGGCGGGCTACAAGCATTATCACCAGGCAACAGATTTTATTCAAATTCGTGCATCTGATTCGAGTCCACTGGGACCGTTTGGCGGCTTCAATCACGCTAGAACAAGGCAAAACATTCAAAGATGCAAAAGGCGACGTTCTCCGTGGTCTTCAAGTGGCCGAAACGGCATGTGGGATTACAACGCAGCTGACTGGAGAGCTGCTAGAGGTCGCAAAGGATATGGAAACCAGAACCTATCGAGAGCCACTGGGTGTCGTTGCCGCCATCTGCCCATTCAATTTCCCAGCCATGATCCCACTGTGGTGCATCCCACTTGCAATTGTGACAGGAAACTGCATGATCTTGAAGCCTTCTGAGCGCGATCCAGGTGCGGCATTGATTTTAGCCGAACTTCTACGAGATGCCGGACTGCCGAAAGGCGTAGTGAATATTGTTCACGGGAGTAAAGACACAGTCAACTTTCTCCTCGACGAGCCACGTATTCGGGCAATCAGTTTTGTTGGTAGTAACAGCGCTGGAGAATACATATACTCCCGAGGGTCAGCCAACGGAAAGCGTGTACAGGCAAATCTGGGCGCCAAAAATCACGCTGTTGTTCTTCCAGATGCCGATACAGAACAGGCTTTGAACGCCATTGTTGGTGCAGCGTTCGGCGCAGCTGGTCAACGCTGCATGGCTCTCAGCGTTCTTGTCATTGTTGGAGATTCTAGTAAATGGCTTCCAGGTCTTGTTGGGCACGCGAAGCAGCTTATAGTAAGTGGCGGCTTTGAGAAAAACTGTGACGTTGGCCCTGTAGTGAGCGCCTCTAGTAAAGAGAGGATTGAAAGCGTCATCAAAAGCGCGGAAGACCAAGGAGCTTCAATTCTTCTTGATGGGAGAGGGTATAAAGTACCAAAATACCCAAACGGTAATTTTGTGCGTCCGCTCGAGTTTTCTCCTTTCATTTGCGCATACTTGAGGCGTGGATTGCTGACATGTCGATTTTCAGGTCGGACCAACGATAATAACCAACGTAACCACCGATATGAGATGCTACAAGGAAGAGATATTCGGACCTGTCCTCGTCTGTCTCTCCGTTCCAACGCTCGAGGATGCTATACGCCTTGTAAATCGAAACGAGTACGGAAACGGAGTTGCGGTCTTCACTCGATCCGGTCCCGCAGCATCATACTTTCAGAAAAACATCGAAGCAGGCCAAGTTGGTATCAATGTACCTATTCCTGTTCCACTGCCCATGTTTTCTTTCTCTGGAAACAAGAAGAGTATTGCTGGGGGAGGTACAAACACGTTTTACGGAAAACCTGGTCTGAACTTTTATACGCAAACGAAGACGGTGACAAGCCTGTGGAGGAACGAGAGCACCAGTACTGGCAAGCAAGTAGTAATGCCATCTCAACTATAAAGCTTAAAGTCTCATTGTCAAATGGAAGGAGCGTACATGGAATTACGTGGAGATCTAAACTCTGGAATCGTAGTAATACGTCTGTATCGAAATAACACTCACTCAAAAAGAGATGGGGATGGTTTGGTAAGCGGGGCTTATAGTTGGTTACAATAAACGGCCGTAATAAATGACCTTTCGACATCCTGAGGGCGTCTTGCATTCCATTTCGCTGATCGCCACGGTATATATTATTGTCATAATCTTATTCCCTTGGCGGTTTGCTGTGCCTTAACCAAACCGCCACGACGTCACGTTCAATACTTGGGAACTCTGCGAAAGAGCAGGCCTCAAATGTCCATTTTGCTATCGACACATGTTTACAAAGAGATATTTATGGTTGGTCTGAATTGGGGACACGGACGGTACAAGAGGACAGTGCTTAAAAGCCATATAATGTGTCTCCAGATCCATGGGACTTTGCTGGCCACGAGGTCTTACGATGCGTCGATTAAATTATGGAACTTGGACTCTGGGACTCTTGTTCGGACCTTCCTCGGTCATACCGGTGGGATTAGAGTACTAACCCGCGAATGTCAACTGGTATAAGTCAATTGCTATTTGAAGATCGCCGGAAATAACAATCCAGATAACTTGTCACTAGCCTCCAGTAGAAATCAGCTTTAGAAGTACAAATTGTATGGGGCAATGATATGCAATAAATGGCAATTAGTTCATAAATCATGGACGAGTAATATAGAGCAAGTAATCTATATTTTGTTTTACTAAGCGTTATTAGCAGTTGATATGTCATGTGGTTCTCGCACATATTAGCATTATTCATGATTCCACACGCAAATGTTGAAAGATCTAAAATAGTCATCTTTCACTGATTATTGTATTCGCCCTCTTGTGTTGCTTGCACAATGACATATCATTGACCGAGCCCGAAAGGTTGGAGTACTTTGGCCTCTAAAAGTGAAAACGCTTTCACTACAAGGTACATTCGAGTACTCTCATCATTATTGCACCATCATGAATGAAGTCTTGCCCCAACCCCATCTCCCATATCCAGTCTCATTCCTGTACCGATTTTTCTGATGAGTGCACGTTTGATAAACGCTTCTCGCGCCAGGCTCCGAGTGTGACGTGACCAGGTGTCGGTACCGATTATACCTTTGACAAGTGCTGCTTGGAGGGCGTAGATTGCTTGTTGGATACCTCGCTCCTCGGCGACAAGATCGTACAGTTGTTTTCCAACAACAGTTGGCGCGACAAGAACATCATCTATAGGGGGGAGACCGCCATTGGGGGCACTTGTTGTAGCAGCACCTGGGTCATTAGAGGTTCCAAGTGGAGCTCCTGTGGGACCCTGGTTTATTCGCACCTTTGCGTCGGCTATCACGGTATCAGCATGGTGGAGGGACTGCTGAAGAATACCAATGTTCGATTGGAGCGTTGCTTGAAAGTTATTGAGAGAAGCTATTTCTCCTTGTAGAGAACTGAGAGCAGTGTGGAGGGCTTGGGCTTGTGATTGCAATGGAACAACGGCCGATCTTGATTGTGACACATTTGATTGCAGATTTTCTGTCAGTGTTTGTGACAAGGTATGCAAGAGGACGTCTTTTTCTGGGTTCGGAGGCACAGGTGGAGGCGGGCCGGTGGGCGCTATCGACGGCAATTCGAAGTCAAAAGGCGAGGTCAGAAGATCTGGAGTTTGTGATTTTTGCGGTTGAGATATTGTTTGAGGTACAGATGGCTGAGAAACCTGGCGGTAATGAGCTTGATGTTGCTGGGGTGGATACTGTGGCTGGTAGGCATATTGTGGATTTGGCGGCTGTTGTGCTGGTAATGGTTGAGGGAATTGCCCAGGTGACCGAACTTGGCCTGGCTGAGGCATATATCCAGCATCATGGGCCTGCGAGGGAGAATAATGTCTCGGTCCGGGATGGATATCTGGGGCCTGAATCGGCCTTCCAGGTGGAATATGAGGTTGTTGCGCAGCGACAGTCCGCAAGCTACTTTGCCTCTGAATCGCATAAGCCGCAGCCCCATCTGCCGGGCGATTTTGAGTGTAGGCCCCGTAGCCCTGGGGGGTCTGACCCTTGGGTGGTAGTGGAGGTGCAGCAGGTCCCGTCGCTCGCGAGAGGGGTGGCGGAGAGTGAATTGGCGGTGACTGGCCCGGCTTCGGGGGAACTTGCGGAGGTATCGAAGGAGACTGTTGAGCTTGTATAGACGCCTGAGATGCACGGGATGATCCGGCTAGCTCAGGCGGAAGCGAAGGTACCGGAGGGGGGCCGCCTTGCGGTCGTTCTAGTTGCGCTGGTGGCGGTGGTTGCGCTGGCGCAGCTGGTGCTCTGGCTTTGACGGGCGGTTCTCTGGCGAAAATGTCCCGCAGAACGCCAAAAAGATCGACAATTGACACTCGCTAGAATGCTCTTAATCAGCAAGCCTGCCATTGACATCATATTAAACAAGCACTCACATCCCACGCTTCAGCCCAATGTGCTAAGTAATGGTGATATACGCGTCCTTCCAGAGTCACATGCTGGCCCGATCGCACAACCATATCTGCGGCCGGAGTGACATATACTATCGGGGGATCGAGTGGGTAGGTATTTGGAATCCAAACATCGACGGGAATGTTGTACGTGGCGCCGCGAAAGGCGACCGGCAGCGTGCCGACGAGGTGGAGGAGCAGCGACGAGGTGCCATTTTCGTATGCTAGATCACTGGTAAGCCCAGGGTTACATATCCTGACGACAGTGGGAGCTTACTGTAGACATCTGTGCGTGGTCCAAGAGAGGGACACTGCGCCAGCGCTCGAGCGACGTCGTGGTAGGTACGGTTGGGATCGCGATATGTTTGTTTGGGGTCATGGTGGTTCTGCGGTGTCGGCGTCAGTCAGTCTTGATTCAAAAGGGGACAAAAGAGCGTACATACCTTGGTGAGGACAGCCCACAGCCAGGTCAGCGTGGTCTGGGGCACAGCCGCCATGTCGAGAGCGATGGGTTGAGCAGTCCGGCCATGCCTGGTGGTGATGATGATGCGGAGAGGGAAGAAGGAGCCTAGGCTGCTGCGTCCCCGCCGCGGGTCCTTGGCAGCTCTCTCTCCCCTACATAATACGTACTCTCAAATATGTAGTCTAACTACGTATCTTGGAAATACACAACAACACTTGCTCCCTACGCTTTTCTTTTTTATCTCGAGATACGCCGGGGCAATGAAGATCTTCCATTTGAAACATTGAACACGACGGTATTCTATGACTATTCTATGGCTACTATTAATCCCAACTACAGTGCCGGCTTCCGGACCTTTCTCACCACCTCGACCGTGGCATAGTAACTGAAAGGCAGGGCAGCAAACCAAAATCCACAATTGATACACGCTGTGACGATCAATGCAGTCGGCACAGCTTGCACTCCGAAAGACACTGCCACCCCCGCTGTCTCGATGCCTCTCAACAGAGAGCTGTAGCGGATCTGGTCGCCCGGCGAGTCCGACAAGTTTCCTATGCACCAGTAGATGTAGTTTTCGACCATGGCCAGACTGATCCGCTCAAACATGTACAAGCCAAACCCGCGGGCAAAAGTGGACTGGTTCGCCCAGTCTAATGTGGGCTTGGTGTGGCGATACTCGTTTTGAATGTACACTGCCCAGATCCACGTTGCGCTGTTGAGCGCCGCAACGAGCACATATGTGCTTATGGCGCGCACTTTTCGGTCCTTGTGCCATGGGATATCGACCAGCACCCCAGCAAGCCACGTTGCGAGAGTGCCCACAATAGCAGACATAAAACTGCCTAACGCGCGTGCCCTGACTGTAAAATAAGTCGCCAGATATGTTCCCGGATATGCTTGCATCCAGCCGAAATACCAGAAGAGCGGTGTCAGCAGTAAGATGGACCTGCTACGTGCCAATCGCCACATCACTCGAAGCTCTGTGCGCCAGTCGATTCCCCTTGGGGCTTCAATTTTGGTTCCATCATCCCTCTGCACCTTTTCCGGATTCGACAAGAAAAGGCCAAAGACAAGGCCCATGCATTGGATAGCAATAAACCCAAGATACGTCTGATACCCAACTTGCCCTTTACGCTGCACGCTATGGTTGAGCGCCAGCGAGATCGCACCGCCAATCACGTTGCCCATGTTGCGAAACGAGAACCATGTCGCAATGTACCTCCCTCGTTTATGCTGCTCGGGATATCCTGTCGCTATCGCGCCCTCGACAGACCAGAAGAACCCGGCCGATATGCCGCATGCGACGGCGCCCACGTATACCAGCCAAATGGTCCCGAATCGATTATTTGTGTACAGACCGGCTGCGTATAGAGGGTATCCAATGGAACCGAGGGCAAGAGTCCATCGGAAACCTATGATGTTGGTGATAAAAGGTCCCGCAAAACATGTCACTGTCATGAACGCATAGAGTAACGCATTGGCGGCGTTGACCAGGTTGGGGCTTTGCGAGCCACCCACGCCCAGCCCGTTCATGGCCGACCATATGCCCGGTGCGCTGAAGGCGCAGAGACTGACCACGAGGAGCTGGAACAGGGTTGAGCGAAAGAACTGGGGCTTGTGCCGTCGCTGGCTATTTGGAGGCTGTTCGTCCTCGGCATATACCTGGATGTCGGAGACATCTTCATTGCCGAGTGATTTCAGCACTCCTGAACCATCGGTTTTGGACGTATCGGACGTCGCCATCACGGGAGAATGCGAGAATATGAATTGTCTAAAAAGCACTCACACGTGTGGTCGCATTCGAGACATCCCGACACGAAACGGGATTCAGTCTACATGTATAAGGCCGCTGGGGCTCAATGAATAGCCGTTGCATTGCGCAAGAAATCGCATAGTCACACAATCGCTACCGATAATAATAATACTGACGGCTTATCTTTGACAGCAAATCAAGCCAATAATTACACGTGCAACTACCCAAAGTTTAACCCTCAAACCGGCTTTCACATGGAAAGCAGACTGTCTTTTTCCCCCAAATAGGGCAATTTATCATCGAGACCCCGCATTTCGTGATTGACGACAAGAATTGGCAAGACTTGGCCGTATTTCCGAAAGGTTCAGATAATTATTAATATATTAATTGATGGTATGGCCATAGTCCGTCGTACGCATGGACCGTGTTGATACGATATCCATATCGAACAGTGTCAAAAGTCTACTCTCTATGGCTACTATCACGGAACCGGTGACGGTTCAAACGTTGACGCTGAACGACAGCTCTTCCGACCTCGCTTTCTTCGAGCCCTTCTCTCTTCCATCGAGTAACCAGCGCATCCTCACTGCGCCGCATCCCGAAGACACGGTTATCCCTCTTGCCCTGCGTCCAGCAACCACCGAACAGACTACGCTCGACGCAGCAATCTCGGCAGTCAAATCACTTCAAACAACCCACAATGGCTACTTGACCAACAAACTCGCCACTCACGGTGCCCTGCTGTTCCGTAATCTCCCCATCCATTCAGCCTCCGATTTCAGTCGTTTCGCGCACGCGTTCGGCTATTCTCCGCACGAAATTATCGGGATCGTGGTTGATAGACCACTTCTGGCACCCAATGTCGCCCCGGCCAACGAGGCACCCAAGGAAGTACTCATATACAACCATAACGAGTCCCCACAGGTGCCTCATGCGCCCGAGTACATATTCTTCTACTCGCACAAGGCCCCTGCAAAAGGAAACGGTGGGGAAACTCCAATCTCTTCCAGTTTGGAGCTGTTCAATCGCGCCAACAGGGAAATCCCCGAGTTTATTGACCAACTAGCCGCCAAGGGCGTCCTAAGCCAGGTCACATACAAAGTAGACAAGCAGTACGAAGGTGGTTCAACGCTGCGCCAGGCCTTTGGGAAGGAAATTGTCGAGGGCGACGATCTCGAAACACGGAAGCGTAAGATAGAGGATCAGATCAAGCGTTATGGAAGAGGCGAACATACAACCTGGAAATGGGAAGATGATGACCAGACGCTGGTTGTGACGCATCGTCTGCCAGCGATACGGACACAGCAAAACACTAACTTGCCGACCCTGTTTACGGGACTCGCCTCATATTATAAAAACACACAAGTGAACAATGCCGGAAAGAGAAAGAATGTCACCCAGGTGCTATTTGGCGATGGAACTCCTATCCCTGAGAAATATCTCATTCATCTTGTGAAAATCACGGATGATATTAGGGTCTTGCACCAGTGGGAACAGGGGGACGTACTGGTCTTTGATAATGTGATCGCACAACATGGAAGGCAGCCGTGGACTGGAGACCAAAAAGACAGGGTTGTGCTGGCGAGTTTGTTTGATGGCGAAAGCGTTCCAGGCAAGTTTGGCTACGGCGAGTGGGCTCAAGTAGTGCAAGCCCTGCCTTGAGCTATTTTGTTTTGTGCTGATCAAACCAATTTGTCGATCCAAAGTAGTATTGTCTTATGACTGAAACCTAATACTGCATATGGGTTGCGCAGTTGCGTATAAGAACTTAATCAAGTCAGCCATATTTCCCAAGAGGTGCCATCTAAACCGGCAAAAAAATAGATGATCTCTTCAAAAACGCAAAACGCGAACTGGATCTCCGCGCAGATACAAACCCGGCAGGCTGGGTCGGCCACATGATTGGCGTGCATACGCAACAGCGACTTGGCATCACGACACAGAGCAGCCAAATGACGTTAGAATAAACCCGCGATGATTGGCTCAAACCTTATTTTTTTCACGCAGTCAACAACTCGAGGCTGATCTGATTGACTCGAGCGATTTTCGCTGGCAGCCGCGATTTGCGATTCGGTTATGTCGTCGCAAGCTTTTTTTCCCTGTGAATGCACTCTCCAGTACTCTGGACCGTCGAGACTGGCTATAGCCTTGATAACTGCCAAGAGCTGGTCTCGTGGACTCTGCTGTGGGTAGGCTTCCTATTTCCTCGGAGATAATCGCGAAGTTGAGTGCTAATCTTCGCGATACAGCTGCTCAAGATTTCATAGTACACTTGTCAAAATAGTGCATAATATTAAATACTGAATGGTAAATCTGGTCGTGTGCTCGTTCAAAACCTGTGGCAATGCAGTATAAAGATCCTCGTACATGCATGAAAAGAAAAACAAATATGGGAATGGCGCAATAGCGCTATGCACAACAAGCTTTGCAGGGCCATCCCACGCTGGTCATTCGGTAACTGAGCCCTAGGCCAAGCTTCAATGCCTGTCACGTCATCTACTACAAGAAAAGGTACCATCAGGCTTAGACCACCCCCCCAGGGTCGATATATCTACAGTCGGCAAGGCTATAGGAAAGCCGATGGCACATTCAGTGTTGATTGTGTACAGCGAAATGCTGTCTATGACATTATTCAGCGCCGACCCATGTAAACATCCCGCAAATCCATTATGATCCTCTCCGATGAGCAGTCCAATACCATAGCCAAGGTTGGGCGCGCCTCCTCGGCGCTGTCCATCCTCGGCGTCGCGACGATTATCTTGACGTTCAGCTTTTCCAAAAACTTCCGCAACCCGATGCACCGGTTGATGTTTATAAATTCTTTTTATAATTTGTTTGATTTTATCGCGACGATGATATCCGTGAGCGGGCCCGACGCGGGGGATGCGTCTGCCCTGTGCCGTTTCCAGGCCTTTTCGCTGCAAATGTGGGTTTTTCATATTGACGTCCCATGGTGATATCACAATCCTTATTGTTAGCGCAGGTTTCCAATAGCAGATGTATTTTGGACGCTTGTTATGGCATACGACGTCTTTCTTATTGTTTTCTATCGCTACGACGCCGAAGACCTTCGAAGACTGGAGATCAAGTTTATTGTTATCATTACCACCTTGGTCTTTGTCCCTGCTTTTGTGTTTCTCTTCATCGGTACCCCGGAAAAGGGCCCTCTATATGGAAGTGAGGCGGTGAGTACCTTTTTCCCACCTGGTTATTATGCGAAAAGCTGACAATTCCTGGTAGATTTGGTGCTCTATATCCCCTGAATGGATGCTTTTCCGGATCGTTTTCTACTACGGGCCTGTCTGGTAAGTTGCTTCCTTCTTAGAACCCTCTATAAATTCTAACTTGATGTTTCTTATGGGAAAATAAAAGGCTGTTGATATTTTTCGCAATGATTCTCTACTGTCTTGTCGGGTTTCAAGTCTTTAAGCTAAGACGAAAGTTCAACATTGAACAGTCTGACCATATCCAGCTATCCTCAATCACAACCAAAGAAAATGAATCCGACAGGAGAGCTTCCAATACCTCTCAAGCCGAAGAAGCTAGCCTCCATGGAAAGTCCGGTAACATTCTTGAATCACAGGAAGAGCCTGTGATATTTGTTCCGCGGGTCAATCATCAGCAGACAGCTGTCTCATTCCGGCACTACATCCTGATGCCGTTAATCTTCTTCCTTGTTTTATTGTCAACTTGGGTGGCGCCCACAATAAATCGCGTCTCGGCGTTTGTGCGCCAGGAGCAATCATCATACCCGCTTTTAATAGCCGTGGTTGCAACAGGGTCACTGCGGGGGTTTTGGAATGGAGTTGTCTTTATCACTATTGGGATGAAAGGGCGAAAACGGAATGAGAAAATCGGTAAATAATGCTTAAGTATGTATAACATTTAAACGCTCACTGTATCATTGAGTCTAAATAAGACCCTCCTTAATTGCTAAAACCCCCCTCTATCTATCCGTGGGGAATAAATCACATAAACATCAATTGATATATCCATCGCTCAAACACATAAACAACATCAATTGGAAAGAAATGCAAACGAGGAAAAAAAACCAAAACTAGTAATTTGTGCGGCGATAATCGGCATTGGAAGTGTAGTCATCATATCTCGCGTTTTGCTGGCTATATTCCGTCGATTGCCCATACTGCTGCATCGCGGGGTGTCCAGAGTTGTTGGGACCTGCTGACAATTCCTCCATAGGATGCCCGTATTGCGTGTTTAGCGGCGAATAAGCAGTGGTCTGCTGATACTGCGTGGAGGGTTGCGAGTCGTGCGCGGCAGGGTGCTCATCCGGATGAGGTGCGATGCTTGCATCCTCCACCGCAGCCTCGGGGTCAGGGAAACCATCCACGGTTTGCTTCCTGATTCGCACCTCTTGCAGCAGCTTGTACATGCCAATGCCATCTTGGAGCATCTCAAATGGGTTCAGGTAGGCCATCCACGCGTAGATGCCAAAGGATCCGCCTTGGTAGGATCTCTGCTGGAATTTGCGGCCCAGTCTGTTCCCTCCGAGAGGGCCGTTGAGGAGTTTATCGGAAACGCCAATTGAGGAATCTTCACCCGTCGATTCGTGGTCCAACTTGTAGGGCTTGACACTGAAAGCGATGCGAATGAAGATGGCAAAGAGCACCATCTGGACGCAGATGATCATGTTGGGTAGTCCTATTTTGATGTCTGCGTAGCTGATTGACTTTGTAGGGTAAAGGACCTTGGTTGCCTCGAGAACCATAAAGGCAATCTAAAAATTGATTAATTTCCGAGTGCCATTCCAGCCTTGCATTGACTTACCTGTTCCAGAAAGATCAGACCAACCATGAGCTTAAAGGACAGCAATTTCATCAAAGGCTTTTGTTCCTTGATGTATTCTTTGGTATTTTGGTAGAATCTAATGATAGCATTGATGGCGAACGAAACGGAAAGATTGGAGAAAACTTCGATCTTGGATTGTGTCAGCTTTATTCTTTATTTATTTTTTTTTTATTTCTTGTGTCTCCAAAGAATTGCATTTACCCAGAGGTGGCCAAACAACGGCGAATCGGAATCCAGACAGTATCCGCCCATGGATTGAAGGACGCACTGAGCGACAGCGCAAATGAGAACGACGACCGGGTACTGCAGCACGCTGTAGTATGAAAGCTAGTATGAGTCATAGCCGTCAGTATTCTACACCATGCTGTTTGTTGGGCATGTACACAACTCACCTTGAGCCAGGACAGACCCTCTCTATATTTCCCCTTCTTAAATGTCTTTCTGATCCGGAGTGACGCGAAAAAGGAGATGCGCTCTTCATCAGTTGGCGCAAGGAAGTCAATGAGCAGCATGAGGAAAGCGTAAAGAGCGATGGCCTGGAAGACTTCGACCCATCCACTCAGGTAGACGTAGGCACTAGGCCAGATGATGGCAGCGTATGAGACGGCTGAATAAGACGGCAGCATGTTGATGATTCGCATGATCCTGTCAACCAAATAATTAGTAACGTGGACAAAAAAACAACAAGATCTGCTGGGTGTAATTTTACTTGAGCTGTTCTGCCGGGTTGCTGAGATGACACGCGTGCTCCGCCATTAAAGTGAACATCAACACCCAGACAACTGCTGTGCTGGCACCGGATAGGATCATGTTAAAGTGCCAGAAACTGAGTCCTCCAATAAAAGGCTCATCATCTAAGCCAGAGTTAGCCCAGCGCAAAGACAGATGTTAAGAGCGAAAGGCGTACATTCGGTCATATGTTCGGGTGTGATGCACGTGGGTGCTCTAGCCATGAGAGAAGCCATGGTTGGTTAAACGTTCTGGTAGTCGCTTGAAATCCAGAAAGTTAAGAAATAACGGTGAGAGGAAACTAAAACAAAAAGGACATGCAAAGTTGAGAACTGGGATTGACTTGGTTTTAACATTTCAAAGGGGCGGCGAGCTACGAGAACATTTATACCATGTGTGATTTCTCAGAGACTCTAAAATTAGGCTTCTACTTGAATGGATCTTTTAGTTCTTTGCTCAGCTTGTCAATCAACGGCTAGCTCTGCGCCTCAGCCCACTCAGGCTGTAAATAAGCGATGTTAAAATGCAAACAACTCAGCCTTGTACGTCGATGGCCCCGAGTCTCTTCTGTAGTACCCGACTATGTAGAGTCAGTCTCTCCAAAATAGTGGGGAACAATGGCTCTAACCGTGAAGAAGTGGATCCAGCCACGCTCATGCAAAGCTTAGTCGGGCCGAACAGAGAAAGCAGTTCGGTCGATCACATATCCTATTGGGCTTCCTCGCACAAGGAATTGTGGGGCTAGCCAAGATGCGGAAATTCTTTTTGTGGGTCGCGCAACGACATCCTTCTCTGCGAATTTGTCACTTACAGTAATTAGTACGGACTCTGAAAGTAGTAATTGTAATTATACTGTCGATCTGTCGGAAAAATTTGCATCTAGAGTCGCGCAAATAATTGCGCAATGCACGAGCCCAGGGCTGAACGTTGTTTCTGCATGTCGGTAAACTCAATGAGCAAGGGGGGCAAGGAACTTTCCTGGCCGTTGACTGGCTGCCATAATTAGCTTGCAATTACTTCCAGATGTCGTAGACCCTATGAGGCTATGGTAGTTTGCGACTTCAATTGTTATATTTTGTCTCATACAAGATACAACATCAAACTGTATAGCCGGAAAGAGGCGTCCTTGGGTACAATCAGGAAACATTTCAGAATATATCTATACGCACATGTAGACTGACTCTCTGCTGTATGTCATCAATTCTTTCCAGTTCCAATAGTTCTACTCCAGTAACAGAGAAAGCGTTTTACGCCACAAAATTCTTATATCGAACAAGCTTAAATTAGCCAAATAGCATGCAGTAGCCAGCGCCCCTTGTCGTCAAGCCCACTTGAACAGCAGAGAACTAGGCAGTATCCGTAAGGCGTTCTTCTAGAGTATGGGACTGATGAAGAGCCGCTACTGCGTATGGAGTAATACAGTCGGAGGGCCACGGAACTGGAAGCGCCATGATCTAGGCACACCCCAGGAGTCTCTAGTGTGATGGTAGCTATATAAAGGTCTTGTGCTCTGCACGTAGCTTCAAATGTTCCGGCCACCATTCTTGTCAACTGGGATGGCAGGAGAACGTATGCGCTGAGATATCATGACATTTAACCTGATAAGTAGTTATAAACAGTAACTGAGTTGCTCTATTAATAGAGGCCCCTCAAACAAATAAAGGCCCTACGTTAAGTTGTCTCTATTTACCTATGTATTAGTTCCTGCATAAAGTTCGAAAGCTTGGCCGTGGCGGTTTAGCCCTATTTCCTATTCCGGTAATAACGCTTCCCACCGCTCTCCTAGATCACAAACCAGATATTCAGTGCTTATCTTTAGCCTGTATTTGCCAAGGGGCGAAATTAAAGTTTTCCCTAGTTAATTCACATAAAATTAGTTCATCATAACAGCTCGGCATGTCTCTGCGTCGTGGCCGAACATGTCCTATTTTTCAATGCCTAATATGCGCCATGATGTCGTTAAACAAAAGACAGAGTACTCATCATAATAATGACTCTTATAGTAGTCGGCCTTGTAGGTATGCTCTTTGTGCACATCATGCACCCAATGTCACTCCAATTGATGAGAAGAATCTACCCGTATGAAGAACTAACCAGCAATATACTCTTAATATTATGGATACTAGTATATACTCTCAATAGATATTACTATTTAACAACATATTGATCTAGGTGTAAGCCAATAGACCGGACTTAAATTCTACACGAGTTCACTTGGATATACCTTGTAACTAGAACTGATGATATTAAAATATCTAAATAGATATAAACAAAAAAAAAAGTACTGAAAATTCCATCATCATAAGCATGGTCTCATAACCTTTATTCCTCCCCACTGATTGGAAAAGCAACCCGGCATAAACTTCGGGCAATAGCAATCAAAGAAGCCAATCGGCATGTAGCACAGATGAAAACGAAAACGCAACGCAAAACGACGTGAAAAAAAAAGGGGCCATCATTGAAGAAGAGAATCGCGGCGGATGCCAACAGTGTACTTCCCCCTTTCCAAATCCTGGTAGCCAGCGCGAGGAGGAGAGGCCGTCGAACCCAGGGAATGGTGGTGGGATCGGGAGAGAGTCTCACTGGATCCAGAACTCGACGAGGACGACAGCATGTTCCAGAGAGGCTTGCCGGACTCACTGTCTAGACTCGACTTGGAGTGACCCGGAAGCGTGGCACTGGCCCAGAGGGAGGTCACTGGCAGCGAAATGACAACGAATGTGAAGATGTTGGAGTTGATCTCTGGAACATCGGATGCAAATTGGAGTATGGCGAAAATTGCTGAAAAGGTTATTCTCATTAGATTTTTTCCAGCGTTCGATGGCAGTGATGACTTACCTGGTACAATCATGGTCTGGCAGCTCATGATGAACAGCGCCTGCATGGGTCCGAATTGGCGAATCCCCAATTGTCGGCGTCTGTAGATCGAAAAGGCGAGCTTGTACATGAAGATGGTGCTGAAGAAGCAAATACTGATAGCCATGAGGATCGTGTTTGCCTTTTCCAGCCAGATAAACTGAGTAAAAGGCAAGTCGGTGATGGTACACTTTGCATTCAGGGCCATCTCCGCGAGCCGGAACCCAGTCGTAACAGCAACAACCACAGTGGAAAAGCCCAGAAAAAGATGTTTTTGCAGCGTCGGCAGGTTTGCACAGATTGCCAGTGTCTGCAGGATCAGCGAGCACTGGATGCAAATCTCCAAAAGGGCGAGAAAAACCATTGCTAGGATACTGCTTGCATAGTTACTCGGTTTTACACGAGCATAGTCACCGGAGAAATAGGCATAAGTCTCAAAGAAAGCACCAGTGAAGAAGAGAATTTCGCAAACGAGCCGGGCAATGTTCAAGCACAGAGCAGCCAAATTCAGGCCGAAGACTGCAGAGCGACGCTTCTGGGGCCTAGTCAGCAGCAGCAACATGACAAAAGTCACGACGGAAGCACCGAGCTGGGCTCCATAGTCGACGCAGGTAGTGATGCCCTCTTGCACGTATCCGTCAAGATCGGTCATGGTAATGTTGAACGGGGTCCCGTCGCTGGTCGTGATGGTGATGTTCTGTTGGTAGGGGTTGAAGCTCGACATGGTGAAAACTATCAGCGATTGAAAGAGTTGGAGAATGTAAGAAGAGAACGAAAGCAGGTTCTTTCAGATCAGCTTTTCGAGACTTGATGGATTTGAGAGTAGACAAGATGCTGTGCCGTTGTTTGTTTGAAAAAGGTGATATCAAGAAAGGCAGTCAAACGAGTGGGTTATAAAGTGCCCAAAAATCGAGCTCGGGAAAACGCTGCGATCCTTAATACAATACCTGACTAGGGATTCAGATTTCGAGAATAATGGCATATATGCCAGGTCCAATGGCCTTCCGTGGTAGGCGAAGAGACATCTGAACAATCCATCGTGCCAGGAGAGAGACAATGCAATGCCCCTTTCGGGCGACCTAGTGACGCAGCAATTCACATTACCGGGAAAAGCAAAAGGCAAGAGTAGAGACAATACGTGATATGTCTAAATGACCAAGATGGAGCGATTGAAGAAGAATGGCGCGCTGATTGGCCAGGCGCAGAGTCGTTTGCACCACGGCGCAAGAACAATAGCAAGCGTGGTGGAGACGAACAATAGCTTCAGATAACGTCTCCGAGTCACACCACAGCACCATTTCTGCGTCTGCAGATATTGTGGTACACGACGCTTCAAAAATGGGCACAGCTGCTTCTGCATCCGTCGTTGTGCAGATTCGATGTCCTCCGGACAATCGAAAAGCTCATTGTGTGATGTGAGGAGTACTTGAAGCTATTGTCCGAACGCACCACATATTATCATCATCTAGGACCCTGGATTGCAACCCTCAAGATTGATATGCTAATACGAGATGCTTCTTCATGAATTAAATGAAGAACAGTCAGAGCGGCCGCCACTAACTTTATTCGAGGAGAATAATAATGAAGCAGAGTCGACCTCCGAGGCCTCGGCGATAAGCCGAGTGACATCGCCGCATCTCCGCCCTCCACTTTAATAATATGTGGATGACGTGCAACTGCCATCCCCGTCAACGCTTGCACTTGCGTCACACAACCATATATCAATTGATATATTTGACACCCTGTCACGGTAGGGAAAAAAAAATTGGATGTCTGCTTCTCTGCCCAGACTCACACTGCTCACCGGACAACTGCTCAGATCGCCCTCTACCACAATGGCCACCAAGTATGACATCACCAGCACATACCGGCTCAAGTCGGGCTACGAGATGCCCATCCTGGGCTTTGGCGTGAGTATCTCTCGATGGAAGAAGCCTTATGGAGGAATCCACAAACTAATTAGGATTACATTTAGGTTTACAAGACGTGAGTCTCTAGCTTCATGCGTCTGAATTGCGTTCTAACAAAGGCGACAGTCCCGTAGACGAGTGCAAAGAATGCGTATTGAAGGCATTTGAAGTGGGCTACCGCCATGTAAGTTCTTTCTACTATTATAGGAGATCTATACAGTTTACATATTCACATCACAGATTGACTCTGCTGCTGCTTACCACAACGAGCAACCGTGCGGCGATGCTATCCGAGCCTCTGGCATTCCCCGCGACAAGATCTTCATCACCACCAAGGTTCCCCACGGATCGCAGGGCTACGAGAAGGCGAAAAAATCTATTGAAAACAGTCTGAGACTGTCCGGGCTCGACTATTTTGATCTGTAAGCCATTTGACACTGACATGAGAGAATTGGGCCCCGCTGACCGCATCTAGAATTCTCCTCCATGCCCCCTACGGCTCGAAAGAAGAACGCCTCGGTTCCTGGAGAGCCTTGGTCGAAGCCCAGCAAGCAGGCAAAGTCCGGTCGCTCGGCGTGTCCAACTACGGCGTGCACCATCTCAAAGAATTGAAAGAATACATTCAATCCAGCAAACTGCCCGGCTCGATCGATGTTGGCCAGTGGGAGTTGCACCCTTGGCTCGGCCGCAAGGATATCGTCGACTGGTGTCGCGCCAACGAGGTTGTCGTGCAGGCTTATTGTCCGATTGTGCGTGCCAAAAGACATGACGACCCCGTCGTGGCTAAATTGGTGGATAAGTACAAGAAGACACCGGCGCAGATTTTGTTGCGATGGAGTGTGCAAAAGGTACGTTGCCAATACAACGACAGAAAAAAATGGCAGAGCTAACTGTGGACTTTTTGTTTTTCTTTCCTTCACAGGGCTTCGTTCCTCTCCCAAAATCAGTCACTCCGTCTCGAATCGAGGAGAATGCGCAGATCTTTGATTTTGAGCTGTCCAGCGAGGATCTGGATCTGTTGACCACGGACGAATACTCGCCTGTTGCATGGGATCCTACCACGGATACTCAGGTTTGAACTGGATGGATAGGGTAGAAAAGTATGTTCCATAAGAGATGGAAGCTCTAGTAAATAAAAATATCTCAAGTATAATTTCGTTTCATGGAACATTGCGCCATTATTACACTACATAATGAAAGACCACGGAAACAAGCGGGAGAGAACATTGAACATCGGTTTTATGTAGATCGTAAATACTTTATTTTGTAAATATCCGTGGTCTAGCCAAGTCAAGACCATTCAAATATTGCTGTACACTATTATTTATATACACGTTTCTATAGCTTACAGTTCATCAACGCGTCCGAGCAACCACTGCAGATGCCTGTACGACGCACGAGGCTGGTACATGGGTTGCATGTGTCCGGACTGGTAGGTTTGAGCCCACATCAGCCCGCGCTCATAATGTTGGACACCCATAATACCCTGAGGGCCGTCCTGACCACCATATCCACTGTCATCGAATGCCTGCTGGTAGATGAGATCGGGGATCTTGATGTCAATCGGCTTGCTCGGACGCTCATCGAAGCCGAGCTTGCCATTCCATGTCATGTTCTGGAGGGCCAAGAGGGTGCCGTTTGTCTGGATGATCATGTCGTAGTCACCATTGCTGACCAGCACGCGGTTGGTGTGTTCGATCACCTGAGGCAAGACGTGTTGAATCGGGTCGAGCGAGAGATCGCCTTCTCCTTCGGGCCCACCAGTGCCGACGAAAACGTTGATATTGGCACATTCAGCCCAAGTAACGTTGGCCGGTGCATGCATAGCCTTCTTGACATCGGCACGGTCGAAATAGACATCTGCGCCAGGTGGGACGTAGGACAACACGCTGGGGAAACCGAGGACGTCCCAAGCAAGAGGGCAAGTGGCACTGATTTCATAGATGTTGAAACACGGGTTTATCGCTAGCACGTATTCGAGCGCGGTGTCAAGCACGTCGCAGGTCGCTTTGGTCTCCTTCATGACGGGCTGGACACCAGCAGCAGGGAAAGTCAGGTATTTCTCAATGTATTCTTCATAGCCACAGTCCTTGTGCATCTTCTCGAGGGTAGCCATCTGGGTCTCGTTCAAATTGAACAAGTTGGTGTTTGCCTCAATCAGGGGATAGGTAGGCAGCTGCTCTTGTACCGTAGAGAATGCACCGATGACGGGGTCGTACACGAGGGCGCCTAGTGATCAACTACCATCAGTACAGCATTCAGTGCCCGGATAGCTTCAATACATACCATGCAAATCGAAGTAGTCCGTATCGTTTTGGTTGATAAACGCAGCGGAGATGTAAGGCACGTAGCGACCCGCGTAGCTTTCACCGGTGATGTAGATCTTGAACTTCTTGATGCCAAAGAGCTTCTCAAAGTTCTTGAAGAACTTGACAAAGTCTTCGGCCGTCTCTTCCTGTCTGGTGGCAGTCGGGGTTCCGGTCGAGAATCCAGTACCGACGGGCTGGTCGACCCAGAGCACGTTGGTCAAATTCACCCAGGAATAAGGATTCTCAATGGGTGCGAAAGTGCCGGGCTGCCAGCTGAAGCGGCCATTCTCCTGCAGGAAGGCCTCCAAGGAACTGCAGCCAGGGCCTCCGTTCAGCCAAATGGTGATCTCGTCAACCGGGGCACCAATGGTGGGCTGGAAGACGAAAAACAGCTCGCGAGACGTGTTGTGCTTGTCAATTGGGACCAAGCCCGAGTACAGCTCACCGACGTCAAAGTTTACATCAGGAAGCTCCTTGACTCGGTAGGCTACGGAACAACACTCGAATCAGCCTCGACGCCCTCTCTTCAATGTTTCGACGCCTCTTAGAGAAAACCACTTACCCTCGGTCTTCTTGCTAAGGAATCGGAAATCCTTGGTGTCTGAGCGAGCGGTGTCGCGCTTCACAGACATGGCTTCGAAATGAGATTCGTAGCGTTTCTGCACGTTCGCAGGCAAGGGGACGTGGCTCCCCTTGGCGCAGGCGCTGTCGGCCAGCAGCCCCGCGGCGACCACCGCAGTAGAGACAAGAGACTGGACACGCATCTTGAGTTGTTGGGTGTGCTTCGGAACCGCGCGAGAAGCGGGCAGGAGGGACGCTCATATTTATAGCTTCCATGCTCTTGTTTATTAGGCTGGAGCCTAGCTGGGCGGCGATAATAATGCACGAATGTACGAGAAGGCGAAGATGAAGACCTGACGATCCTGCCTGATCGGGCAAGGCTGGTCAAAGCCATTGGCAGCGTCGATTCGCCAGGTGCGAGACGGATTGCAGCGTCGCATATCGGCGAGGATCAGCGGTGGGCCTTGGTGTAAGTTATCGCAATTATTGATTGCAGGGGGAAAGATAAGGCGTGCTGGAAGTGGCCGGAAGGATCACGAGACCCGCTGCTACCCCCGCCGCTAACACAAGGCTTCGCTCATCTCCGCCTTTCTTCCACCTGCCATTTACCGTTAACCGATTGCTGCTTTGTTTCATCGCTGGAGCCGCCGAAAGCTTGTTTGTGCCGAGAATGGCAGGTCGTTGTGCCGAAGCGAGCAGGTCCATCTCTAGAGTATCATGAATATCACCCGTCCACGGAGCTCGGAGCTACACCACGATGCGTCAGAGAACTCAGTTGCCTGACGCCTCTTTTCTCCGCATCAACGAGGCTAGCATGGGACTCAAATTGGAGACCGGAATGGATCCATCGATGTGCACTCTTTGTAAGGTACATGGCCCCGGGGGGGGGGGGGTTATATTAAGCGACCAAAGTTCGGCATACACCAAGACGTTATGCAATAGATGCGGCATTACTGCCGTGACACGCCTAATTCGTTTCTTTCAAAAGTAAAATCGCTTTATTCATGTCCAGCCTGAGTATTCTAAACCAACCAATATCTCATCGACGCTAGCTGCAAGTCAGGGAAACAATAACCCTAAGATCCGCTCATTTGTTCAGAATCTGAATGGCGACCTCGAGGTCCTTGATTTTCTTCTGCAGGGCTGTCCGCTGCTCTTTCACAGTGGGAGACTCTCCGGCAATCATGTCCAACTCTGCTGAGCCCAGGGACAACACCCAATCTTGGTCAAAAACGAACAGAGGGCTCTTGGGTCCTGTCAAAAGGAGGCCTTGCACGGCTTGCTGGTAGACGGTATCCACAAATCGCTTTCTCGCAACCTTGTAGAACGCGGAAAGGTGATCAAGGACGTCTTCGGTGGATTGTGTCAGGTTGCTCTTGTTGCTTGTTGCCGCCCTGATATCTTCCAGGGTGACAACGGCTGTGGTCTTCCGGACGTTATGGTTCTTGTCTACAATTGACTCGTGTCGAACCTTGTCCTCGAGCAATTTAGCCATCCGGTCCCCTCGTGACTTTTGCAGGTTTTCATTGAAGTAGTGGTTCAGTGTGTATGGGGTTTGGCTTTGTTCGATCGAAACTAGGAACAAAGCATGATCCATCGCGGCTCTATGCCTAATTTTCACCTCATCCTCAATAGAACGCCAAATATTGTCGCGCACCTTGACGTTGGCACATAGCTCAAAGAGTGCCCCGTAGATGAATCGGTGGGTCACCGCGATAGTGTCGCTCAGGTACGCCATGGTGATATCTTTCCACTTTACAGACTGCTCTCTGAATACAATCGAAAGAAGAGCGTTGTCAAATTTTCCCAGCCCTAGACCTCGAGACCGCAAGTGGTGCAGTTTTATCCAGCCCATGATGCCAGCTTTAGGGGGTTTAATAGGAGTCTTCAGGCTAATGATGCCGTCCAGTAACAAGGATTCGGTGCTATCATCATACTCACCAGCATGATACGATCTTTTACTGGAACTGGCTGCCTGTCCTTCACTACCCTGGTCGTCTTCTGTATTTTCACATGTTTCCTCATTTAGAGCCGGTCCTTCCTCGTCGAAGCAATAAAGATGGCCGTTGGAAGCGAAATCAATGTTGAACAAATCAGTAAGATACGCAATATTTGTTGCAAGACGAAGTTTGAGCTGTGAAAACGCTGCATGCCTGTGGTACTGAGTATCCAGGGCATTTTGGACTAGATCATGATATTGTTGACTCAAAGAAAACAGAAATGCGCGTTGCTCTTGCTCGGTTTGGCGCGAGGCTCCGAGGGACTGTAGGTCGCGTGAGCAATTTTCCAGCTGTTTTCGGATATCTCTTCGCATTGCAGGAAATTCCCGCTGGGTGATCTGGCCCAACAGCTGGCCCAGACGCGTTCTCAGGGCACGGATGCCAACTCTGTCCTTTGGCAGACGACTCCATGGGTCCCGGGAGAACATGTCCTCGGCAGAAGCTTGATTGTATGCGTCGTTCTCGTCAGAACCGCGGTTGCGAGCAACGTAGTAACCAAGCGCCAGCGGCCTCTTCTTCCCTAGCAAATATTGCAGACAGCAAGTTTCGCACTATTCTCTGTCACCAGATCAGGCTTTGTGAGCACTCCCAGCGTCCGCTCGCCTTGCTTGTCGTACTCTTCGGCCATCGTGAGGATCTCCTGCGTGGCCGGGTCGACGTTGCTTGGCAAAACGGCGAGAATGACGGTCCGGCTATCCTTGATGTATCCTTTTACCATGCGTCTCACGAGTGCAACGTCCTCCTTTGTTGTCAGGCCTTCTGTCGGGGTACGGAAGATCCCCGGGACGTCGATCAGCGTCAGGTAGTCCTGACCAGGGCCTGAGATTTCTATCTTCAACACGTCCTCGCTAAACACACTGCCCCCATCTGAAGTTGTCGTGCGAATGCCCATTTTTTTGTTGGCCTGCAGAGCACAGTCAGGGAAATCGTCCAAGCAAGCATAGTAGACCATCTGGAAGCCCTACCTCTTCCAATATCGTTGGAAACTGGGCACGAAAGTCGTGCGGAGACATTCCTTGCGGGTGGTATTTTCTCAGCAGCTTCTTGTGTTCGTCTGATGCGTGCGGTCCTGGGATGATGGCCACATCGACCTTGTCATCGCGGTCCCGACGTGAAGTGATTTGAGTTGCGTAACGAGTACACAGCTCCAGATTCCGTGGAAAAGGGATCCCCGTGAGGGTTTCCAGCAAGGAAGATTTACCAGAAGACTGGTCACCAGCGACAACGAGCTATCAAACACACAAATGAGTTATTATTATTATTATTTTATGTTATTTTTCTTTTTGACGCTTGTTATGGATGTTGTTAGTGTAGACTCACCTGGGGAAGCGGGACATGCTGGCCAACGTTGTTTTCTCGAAGTCGGTCAATCTTGCTCAACAACTCGGGGTTGGCGAGGAGACCTGAGTTTTCAGAGGCCATGGGCTCGAAATGTAGATTCAAACTCAGAACAAGACAGAAGAATGTTGGGAGAGAAAGAGAAGAAAGAAGGGGGGAGAGGCGGGCTTGTTTTTATGCACGCATGCAAACCAAACACAACGCATTCCATGTCCTTGTTTCATGCATGATAACACTCGCATATGACATATCAAGTGATATTGAGTAACTTGATTGATTGCTCCTGCTGGTGAACTCAGAGTGAGTGATCATTTCTGGTTCTGACTCGTAGGCAACTGAAGCAAAGTTACATAATCTTCAAGTTGAGGAACTGGTCTCTAAAGGGGACATCTAGACTCGAGAGTGAACTTAAACAAATAGTTATAATATGCAACCACTCTATTATTCACATTTGTCAATCGTCGTATCGTTGTACCAGCCAAAAAATATATAATAAATATACATGTCAATATGCTCCTCCAACCAAAAAGACAAAAAAAAGTAACTATGTGCAAGTGATGGGAATTTGTGTCTAGAATACAACCAAAAAAAAAAGGCCATGGACCCAACAATTTCAAAAAGGACACGCTAAATTGGGGGTAATTATAAGGAAATAAGAAATTTTAGATACGAAGAGAAAGAAATTATTTTTCTTTTTCACTTTTTTTTTCCTCTCTTTTTTTGTCCCCTATCGTCGACCGCGGAAGTAGTCGTACGACGTTGGAGCAGCCTGTTCGTCGTCCTGCGTAAGGGGGCCGTAACCGCCCGATCGCCATCGGTCGACTGTGTGGAAACCTGTCTGGCTGGCATTGACACCAGCGATGGGCTGAGGATGGTGCAGAAGACGTGACTGGCTTTCGTTGGAGTCGTTGCGGTACAACGGAGCGCCGTCAGGCCCGGTATTAGAATGTGGTGTTGGATTCCGGAAGGCCGGGTGGTTGAGATTGTCGACCAGGGCCTCCTGCGAGCGGTTATTGCCCATCATGACAATGGGCTCATAGCTGCCCTCGAGCTTGCGCGGCAGCATCGACGAAGGCGAAGAGGCGCGAGACGAATCGGGCGAGTCGCCCATGAACGTGCGAGGCGTTTGCGAGCGCTCGGAAATGAGGTCTTCAGGCCGGCCGTAGAGACCACTTCCGAACTCGTCGCGGAAATCAGCGCGGTCCTTGTAGTAGGAGAAATCGAGCTGGTTTTCGTCGACCACCTCGAATGGCGCCGACGACTGGCCTTCCATGGTCTTGCCCGGCGTCGACGAGGACATGGCATGCATAGCAATGTCGGAGAAATCGACGTTGGTGTCGTATTGACTCAGTCGGCCGCGATAGATCGACTTGAGCAGTTGGGCAGCTCGCTTGTGCACCATGGGCGTCAGCAAAGGTCGGTAGAGCGCTGGGTGGCCGAAGCGCGATTTGAGTCGGTCCCCAGCTCGCTTGATGCCCTTTCCGGGGCCGCTGGGGCCCAGCGCTTCGGCGTCGGTCAGAGTGCCGCGATTGTAGTAGACCATGTCGTCGTCAAAGGTCTTCCTGCAATACCACTTAAAGGCAAGCATGACGAATGGCAATGGGACGAGGCAGAAAATCATGGTCCAGGTCCCCCGGGATTTGGCGAGCAAGGCGATCACGATGTTTGATAGAATCGCGGCAAAGATCATGCGGTTGACGACAACGCTCCAGAATCGTCCACTCGATTCGGTCTTTGTGAGGAAGACATACATGAGCAGATACTTTTTCATCCAGCTGTCAAAGGCAAAGTAGAGCGCGGCAACGGGCAGCACAATCGGCTGCAAAGTCGCAAAGCAGAGCGCGATGGTCGCGTAGAAGAGAAAGTAGGTATAGTAACTGGCATAGTCAAACGGCGGCGGGGCGGTCCATTCGATGCTTTGTCGCGGAGTTGGAGCCATGAACGTCTTCATAAACCACTTCCACGCAATATTCACCAGTTGGGCGAGATCCAGGGTAGCGCCGAGATTGCGCTGCAACAACCAAGTCACCCAGAAAGGAGAAACCTGGCAGAGCGCACTCATGGCCTTGTACCAGAATTCACCATCTATCACTGCATGCCATGCGTCTTCGTGGTTGTGCTTTGCGTCAATGACGGCGGAGACGTAGCCCCAGCCGGCAGAGAAGAGGGAAAAGACCAGCAAATTGTTGAAGACAAAGAAGAAATAGAGGTAGCGAATGACGTGGCGTTCCCGCGACGATTTGGTGGTATCACCTGCACGGCTCATGAGGCGACGGAAGATAATGGGCAAAATCAGGTAAATGAGAGAGGTCAAGGCCGGCGAGGCAATACCCTGGACGGCGGCCCACACCTTTGGGTTCTCGTTCAGTGAGGTCTGGAAGGCCGGCCAGACGAGACCGAGGTTGGACAGATCAGACAGGAAGATGGCGATCATTGCGTTAGGTGCGATCCAGAGCACGGTCAACAAGGTCACCCAAAAGGCATTGACCATATGGCGCCATCTTCTGGTGGCCGGCGACAGCGGGACATTTTCCCAAATGATATCGTGTGGCCGTGGTGCCAGTTGGATCATTGTCCCTTGCGGCTTCTTTTTGCGGGCAGTGTATGCCACGGCGTGGGCATGTTCGATAGCTTCCCAACTAGCAAAGCCATACGGCATCGGGTTGCGCTTGTCGACCGTCTGGCGGACGTCCCTGATTTTGATTTCGAGTTCCTGAATACGATCGGTGAGGTAGTCAATTGCGTCCACTTTGCTGCCTCCAAGGCCATCTTTGTGTTTTCGGGGCCGGCGCATGGTGGGCCGATTGACTGGGAGACGATCCGGGTTTTTCAAGTATTTCGACAGGACGGATTCCAGGTCTCTCACGGCTTCTTCGTGCTTCTTGATCATGGCGGGCAGTTCCTTGACATTGCGCCCTATCGTGGTGCGCGGCAAAGCCGAGGTTGGGTTGACGCCGTCAGTCAATTGCATCAAGCCTTCCTCGGAGCGCAGGTTGGGGGGGACATCGGTGATCTAATTGAACGTATTCAGTATTTGTGTGGGATTTTGACAAAGAGAACAAGGGAAAAAAAAAAAAAAAAACTCACCATCAACGTCCGGGCATGCAGACTCATTTGGTATTCCGGGCTCTGGAAATGGCGGCGGCGCAGAGCAAGAACAGCCCTGTAGTTATACCAGATGAAAACCATGATGATGATATCAAAGGCGTAGGCACAGACGATCTGGCTCCACACGGCGTCGACCTTGATATTCAAGGGGGTCATGCGAGCAAAAGTGCTGTCCACTTCCTCATCGTTACTGCTCAGCAGCAGGTTGATGGGAATGAGCACACCACAGCCAATGATGCTCAACACAATGAACATATTCCGCAGCATGCGAGCGCATCGCAGGAAGACGACGGCATCCAGGCCGATGCGGTCGGCCAGGATCTCCTCCTTGGTTTTGAGGACGGGCGACACCCAGGCGAAGAGACCCTTGCCAACGGGTGGCGGGGCGTGTTGCTGGTCGGCGTGTTTGACCCTGGGGGCGTAGATGGCATTGTGGTGGGGTCTGACGACGGAGAAGAGCAAAGCGAGGATGGCGGAGATGCCGATGGAGGTGCCCAGCGAGGCCCAGAAAGCGTTGACTTGGAACTGAGAACAGCACGTTAGCTAGGCTTCTAATGAATGCGAATTGCTCGGAAAGCATCAGCGCACCGATGATTTGAACGGGTTCTGGATCAGCTGCAAAAAGGTGGTGGTCGGGTCCCCATCACGAGCCATGACGGCGGCCATTGTGAACGAAATGTCCAGGGCCTATCGCATATACAACAAATAGCCGTAACAGTATGCTAATGTAATGGGATATGTAGAATCGTTGGGAGGAAAAAAACCCCTCCCCCTCGTCGACTTCAATTGTCGTCTGGTCTGTGGAGGAATCTAGGACGAGCGAGCCCAGGCGCAAGGCCTAGACTGTGATTGACGTTGTCCTGGTCTGGTCTGGGCCAGTGTGGAGCGCACGACGAGTGGGCGTTGGGCCACGACGGGCACGAGGGATAAACGACTGACTTGGGGATGAAGGAAATATCAAAAAATAATCAAAAAACAAAAACGCACAGCAGAAGAATTAAAAGAAGACGAAAAACAGACGAGAGAAAGCCAGGTCTGTCCTGGAGAGGCCGCGTTGGGGGTCTGTTTCACCTGCTGCCGGTGGGGCCGCCGATCCTGTCTCTGTCTTTTGCAGCTGTCTCTGGTGCAGAGGGTATTCTTCAGTCTTGACGGGGCAATGACTTTTATTGAAGAGGAAGAAGAGGAAGAAGGAGGAAAAATGGTCAGGTGACTGGAAACTGTCTCACATGGCTGCTTTGTTGTCTGCTGTTTACAGGCTACAGTCTACAGTGCAATCTACAGTCTACAGAACCCGTCTCGTGACACCCTCCCCGCGTACAGCGTCGCGTTATAAACTCATAGGATTCAATAAAACATCGAGGTGAGCCGAATGCATCCTATGTATGAATATATGAATCTCCAACTCGTATACGAAGTCGCCTTGCAGAGACAGTATGACAGAGTCGCATCGCCTCTTAGTTCTTTTCAAGGATGAAACGGTTTTCCGTTTCTATTTTTGCCGGGCTTGGCGCTTATGTAACCCGATCTGAGACATTCGCTTTTCCCTTGAGAGTTTAACCATCACTCGGTATGCGCGCCGTCTGAACTAGAATTGGCTTGCCCCGAGATGGCCTTATGTCGCGCGCTTGCTTCTTTTTTGTACGGGGCGGAAAAATAGTAAGATAATAAGCTCGCGTGCTTGCTGCTGGCAACATCCAGAAAAACGTTTATTTCTATGGTCCCACGATCGACGCGGGCTGTCGATCGTCCCTAGTCTAGATCGGCTCTCGGACAGTATGTATCTGAGCACAGAGGCTTGAGCTTCATCAACATTCTTCTACATAATGGGTACTTGGTAGCTATGTATCTACATTACATTCACTGCATGGACTTTTGCTTGCTCTTCTTCGTCGTCAATTTAAAAGACCTCCCCCCTTACAACTGTCCAGCAGTGTTGAAGTCGGCCAGAGCCTCCTGCACGCGCACGCTCATGGTCTTCTCGCCCTCGCGCACCCACACACGCGGGTCGAAGAACTTCTTGTTGGGCTTGTCCGCGCCGTCCGGGTTGCCGACCGCCGTCAGCAGGTAGTCCTTCTTCTTGAGCACGTAGTCACGCACACCGGACAGGTAGGCAAACTGCATGTCCGTGTCCACGTTGACCTTGACCACTCCGTAGCTGATGGCCTCCTTGTACTCCTCCTTGGACGAGCCGGAGCCGCCGTGGAAGACGAAGAAGACCGGCTTGTCCTTGGACGAGCCAATCTTCTCCTTGACGTACTGCTGGTGCTTCTTGAGCAGCTCCGGGTGCAGGCGCACGTTGCCGGGCTTGTACACGCCGTGCACGTTACCGAAGCCGGCAGCGATCGAGAAGTAGGGGCTGATGGCGGACAGCGCGTTGTGGATGGCCAGGATGTCCTCGGGCTGGGTGTAGAGCGAGTTGTTGTCGACGTCTTCGTTGTTGACACCGTCCTCCTCACCACCGGTGATACCGATTTCCTGCGTCCGTTAGTCTTTTTCGCCTCCAATCATGCTTTTATATCTAAGCCTCTATGCTGGGTTTATATGCACGTACCATCTCGAGCCATTGCTTCATGGGGGCAGCACGCTTGAGGTACTCGGCAGTGGTCTTGATGTTCCAGTCGACCGGCTCCTCGGAAAGATCGATCATGTGAGACGAGAAGAGAGGCTCGCCGTGCTGCTTGAAGTAGGCCTCGTCGGCATCGAGCAGGCCGTCCAACCAGGGCAGCAGCTTCTTGGCGCAGTGGTCGGTGTGCAGCACGACGGGGATGCCGTAGGCGGGCGCAATGCTGCGAATGTAGTGGGCACCAGCGATACCGCCAGCAATGGAAGCCTCCTGGTTGCCGTTGGCAACACCCTGTTCTCTAGTCAGTATGCGCCACTCACAAGACCAGAAAACGAGGGGGAAAAAAAGAACAGAAAAGAAAATACCTTTCCAGCAAAGTAGGCAGCGCCACCCTGGGACATCTGGAGGATGATGGGGCAGTTCTTGTCGCGGGCAGCCTCCAGGGAGGACACAACAGTGGAAGACGAGGTCACGTTCTAGAGTCGAATCAAGTTCGCGTCAGCCAGGGCAACAAGTACTACTGGGCTAGGAACGTACAATGGCCGGGATGGCAAAGTTCTTCTCCTGGGCGTACTCGAACAGGCGGAGAACGTCATCACCGACGATGACGCCGCTCTTGCGGGACAGTTTCTCAAGAACACCCATGATGGCAATTGTAAGTCACTAGCGAGTTTTGACTAGGTTTTCCAGACACGGTCAGTAAGGCTGAAAGAAGATACAGAATGAGTGTCTGGTGGTGTGTAGGTTGAATGAAGAACACAGGACGAGTACGAGCCACCGCAAAAGTTTAAGTAGGTAGCTCCTAGCAACGAAAGTGGGGGGGTAGATGTTTTATTATCTTTTTTTTCAGGCAAGACGAGGGGCATTCCATTCGCCTCGCCAGCAGGGTCGACGCTGCGTCAAAGCAACACGGCCACGCCTGAGCAACGTGAAGCGGGCAGACTGCGCTCGATCATGTAACCTGACTGGAGGAGCGACTCACCGAGTTCACCGGAAAGGTGGAGAATAGCCTGGAGCCCAGCATGAAGTCAGCATGATTCAACGGGAGGTCGATGGGTGGGTGGGCATGGGCGGGCTCACCAGAAATGGAGCTGGACTGCGAGTGAGAGGCAGAGAACTGGGAATAGCGGGAATTGCGAGCAGAGACGCAAGCAGAAACAAAATGAGGGCGAAAAAGGGCGTTGCGGGCGATGATATAATGCGCTGCTGGTGGTGGTGGGGGGCCTGCCGCCATGACGCTGTCCCGGCTTGCCCCGCGCCAGCTCCGATGCGCGGTTTTGCATTCTCATTACTACATGTATTCAATACGGAATGCAGTCGGGTTGTGGGTTTTTATGGTGGTGTTTTATTAATTATTTCGGTCTGCAGAACTCGTTGCATTTACTTTGGAGATGCCACGTTCAACTTGTTCTGAAATATACATGTGTGTATAGAGCGTTGCCCCTCCATCCAGTCAATGATGTCACTGTCAAATTTTGTTCGTCAAAACAAAACATTCCAATATCAACGTATTATTTTCTTTTTTTATTTATTGAAAAAGCTCAATTGGTTCAATCTAATTATCCCCAGCCCTGCATTACCTTGCAGCATTCCTCTCAACCCAATCAATCGGGATACGCCGGAAACCCCCTAACAGAGCAACAGTTGCAGCCGTTCATCTCTTCCTCCAACCCAGCATATCCAAACCCAAAAATAGCCAATGTTGTCTTCACTTCTTTCGGATCAGTGAAAACAACATTGGCTACATTCACGTTTCCCAAGTTGAACACAATTGTCTCCTGCGGAAGTACTGCCTGTCGAATTGGCCGGGATCCGTCCCGAATACCTCGGGTATAGTTGATAAAACAGGATGGACTCTTCTCGGTCAAGACGCCGACAAGTTTCAATGTTGATCGCATCTATAAATGCTAAAATTAAACAGTCCTAGCGTTCTCTTTTAAGCACCAGGATATCATAACGGACTATTAATTCGCACCAATTGTCTGAACTGGTCCTGCATAGACTGGCCAATGGCATGCAGGAGAATCCGGATTATTACCTGCCTCGCTCCTCAGGCAGCCACTCTCCATGTGACGCGATAAGAAAAGGAGATGGAATCAATAATGTCAGATATGGCGAGCAGCCAGTGAGTAGTAGCCGGTGTTACGGAGCAAGTCCCAGGTCTCAATCGTTGATCTCTTGGTTAATAGATCATTATCTGCGGCCTTCGGAGGCTAGACAAGCGATCAGTATTTATTTATAGCGGTTATATGGACCCTTATCTGGGAGAAGAGTTGTCAGGGAAGATATATACAATTAGAATCTACATAAAAATGGGAGCATTTGAAAATGTATGGAAAGTACAACTGGGCATTGGCTACCTTTTTCTGCAATAAATCACTTTAGCAACGCCTCTAGTGAACAAGATCAACCCGGCTCAGACTGCTCCCAGCCCAGTCTCTTCTGGACGAGCTTAGATGCGTCTTGATCTCGTCAATAGGATATGAAAGATAGGATATTCCCTACTCTATTCAAATAAGTCTCAACTTCAACGTGTGCCTGCTAGAGGGCCTCGAAAGTGGTGAAGTTTTGCACAATGACGCTGCCATTCTTTTTGAGTGCGTCGACGAACTCTTCTCGCGGCGCCCAGGAGCGTATGCGCTGCACTGGTGTTGCTATTTGCTATGGTTTTTTTTTTATCCTCTCTAAATTGCTGGCAGGGATATGAATCATGGATATTCTGCGGTTTTCCAGTGATTTTTTCCCTGACCAGGTCCAGTCCTACTAGGCCGATCTTGGGCAATCAAATGCAATAGTGACAACTACATGATGGCGATGCGCATGAATCGACAGCTTATCTTTTATCCCCGAGTCATATCGGCAGCTTGTCCGTGCCCGCCTTTCTCCCCGGCTACGATTCGCTGCGTCGCCAGTTTATCCCGATTAGGAAATTCTTGTAGACGCTCCACTGCGACGTCAATAACCAATGCCATATTTGTTTAGTTTGATGCATTTTATTGGCAAAGGCTATTCACGGCTCTACACTGATCTATATCAAACGACTTTCTTTTTTCTCTTTTCTCGGAAAGCAGGACACGGAGAAATGACTCTATCTATCCATCTCGCTAGCGGTCATCCCTCGCCAGCCGGTGTATACTGTGCAGACGAGAAGGATTTCGGTTGTTGAGCCGGCTTATTTTTTTGTCCTTTCGTGTCTTTGAAGATGCTAGATTTGCGGGGAGACTCAAAGGGGGTTCCAGAAGAAGGAAGAAGGAATCAATATAGAGGTTTTGGAAGATGCGATGAAACAAGAAGTAAACATACACTCTCACAAAGAGAAGAGCCCAAAGGTATGTGTCACGTCCAACACATGGCAGTCACATGCATTCAAGCAATCAAAGCCTTATAGAAAACTGTACACCCTTGTAATAGACTATGTACCAGACATTCTCCAACCCATCCGGCAAGATAATGAGCCTTTCTCGACGGCAGGAACTCGTGCGTCTCGCCCGAAAGTACGACGCCCTCTTGATTGCAGACGATGTCTACGACTTTGTCTACTGGAAATCAGATACCAGTGCTTCTGCAGATGCACTTTTACCGCATTCCCCTCTTTGTCTCCCTCGCTCTGCGTCTCTTCTTCCTCTTCTTCCATATCCGCCTCGCCTGGTGAGTTCACATCGCGGATGCCACGTCTCGTCGACATCGACGCGACTTTGGACGGGACTTCTTCGACTCTGCCAGATGGGAATTGCCGTTGTGCCGAGTACGGCGATATGCTGCGATTGTGTTTTTGCCTGCGTAGACGAATATTTGTTGACTGAGGGCGATGGTGATCTTGCGCTGGGTCGCACTAGAGTGTCTTGCATCGCACGCTGAGTGACAGAACATTTGAAAATATTGAAAGGCTCATGACGAGGTCAAATAGTAATCTCTATTCATTTTCAGACATTGTTTGTGTACTTTTATAGACAACAATCCAAAATATATGCAGGGAGGGAAGGGGGGAAAAGATATATGCAAAAAAAATAACAGTATATATACTTATAAAACACCAATCCCATGCGTTCCAAAGTTTACGATTCCGAAGCAGATGTCGGTGACGGCTTCTCCATCTCGTAAAAAAGTAAATAAACTTCCTTTTGCATGCCTAGCACATCGCTAGTCTTGCATTCTTTGACCTTTTCATCCGATATGCGCCACCAGCGTTCATTGGGCTTGCGTTTTCGCAGCAGGCGCTGCGCGCCAAGGCCGCTCGATGACGGCCGCTCCTGCGACGGTTTGGGAGAGCCCAGTCGCGTAGATGGGGATTTCGGGGTGTGGTCTTTGCTTTCGTCATTTGGCGTCCCTATTGCAGATCGGGCTAGAGATCTCACGCTCGAAGATTTCCGGGGGCGCGTGCCCTGTAAAGAAACCCGTGAGCCAGGCGAATCTTGCGGAGAGAGCTGAGTATTGGTCGTCGAAGTTGGCGTCGCCACAGTCGGCGAGGATTGATTAATGCTTGACAACGACACCGAAGAGTCTGCGGGTGAGATACTCAGAGGACTAGGCTCTAGGACATCAGGGAACTGTGCCTTTTTCATGGCCGAGATGCGTGGGCTGCCAACAGCCGATGCATTCGCACTTCCAACCCGGCTGGCCGCATAAGACCGGAATGCATCCGGCGTCGAGTACGGTGGGTAGATATGACTCCTTCGGAACGACTCATAGTGCCCACTGTGGTGGCTGCCTTTGTGGCAAACAATCCCCAGCAGTTTGTACCACTTTCGACTGAGGATCCCTCCTAAGGGCAGACGCTCAGGGAAAGAAACCTTGGCAGCGTTCTTTGTGGAACTGCTCTGGTCAAAAATAGACCTTGATAGATGAATAGCGGCAATTTTTGGAAATACTGTGATCCGCATATGGCGTGCAATTCTACGCTTCGGCGCTGATTCAGAAGAAGGGAGGCCGATATCGTCCAAGCTTTGCTCAGGGTCCGTCTCTAGAGCACGCTGGATTCGGGAGATATGGGACTCGAGCAATTCCTTTTCGGCTTCGGATTTTGCCTTGGACTTGGCAATGATTTTGTTTTCTAGTGCATGTTGCAACCGACAGTTGTCACACCGAAAGTCGTCTATATATTCGGTTTTGAGCAGTCCGTCGAAACACGAGTTCAACGTGGCAGAGCTCTTCTGGGGCACTTGTAACGTCAGATTGACAAATGACGTTTTGTTAGGACGGTACTGATAATGGCAGAACTGGCATTCGATCTGGGATTCCAATTGTCCCTCAAAGGGAAACCCATATTCGTCGTCGATTTCTTGGAGTTTTGTATCGATCATTGCTGGCAGACCTTCTTCGGTGCCGTCTTCAATGCGCACCGGCATCTCCGATGACTCCCGATCACCATGTGGAGCAGTATCGGTATCTGAAGCCGATTGAAAGGAAGGCTTTGGGCTCTGGGCTAGACGGCGCGCCCGCCGTCTTGCTTTGATGCCGGCATGGTATTCTTCGCAGAGCCGTTCTGCGACGATTTGAAGGAATTCCTGCGCGTCCTGTTGATTGCGGCTGATCCGCGTTCGATAAGCATACTCCAAGGCCTCAATGAAGGGCCGGGCCGAAATGGTCTTTTTGTAGATGGGCCGCTCGTTTAGCCGATCCAGCATCTCCTTGAGCGCAAGGGTCACCGTACCCTGCTGCAGCTCACGTTGTCTGTCCGGTCGCAGCCTTGTTTTCGCACCAGACTTTTCATCAACATCGGGCAGCTGGTTATAGATATCGGGCCCATCCAGTTCACGCCGGTGCAGCTCGCGGATCAGGTATACTCGTAAATCGCCGAGGCCGGCGAGGGCCTGCAAGACCGAGTTGATAAAGCAGTCATTGGCCGGGTTCATCAGACCAACAATGGCCTTCTTGCGATCGCTGCTGCTCGAGTCCTCGCCGTCGATTGTGTAATTAGGTCCGAAAACGTAGAACAGGGTGATGGCAGCCAGAGAGGCGCCGGCCGCATACGCGGCGACGGTCGCGGGTTTATCGGGCATTAGAGGCACTAGACCGAGAAGCTCGACTATAGAGATGTGTTTTCTCCCCTATTATCGCGCCATTTCCAAGGACCGCGTAGCCGATACTCGCTGGGGTTCGCTCAATTGGCGTCGGCAATGTCGTCACGGGTGGCCAACGTTTAACCGAGGGTGCGTCGGCGACAACAAACACGTCGATCTAAAACCACGACTACCTATAGAAAAAAGTATTATTAGCCCTTGTCACCAGCCACGAGTAATGGCCACACACGCATACACGAGAATCTGGGGTAAAGATGACAAATCCGGAGCACGGAGACCAACGGCTCGATATCGGACTGTGTGCGGGCGAGCAAGCAGCGCGTCTGTCTATGCGCAGGCAATAATATCCACAAGTCCCAAAATCCTGGTCCAAAAAGCCGAGCGACTTGTATACGAAGGAAAGAAAGGAAGGCCGACAGACAGACAGAAAGAGAGAGAGAGAGAGAGAGAGAGGAATGAGGCTCGGAGAGGGAGGAGGACAAGTCCGTCCGGAGCAAAACTACATCCGAGCTCACCGGGCTTCTCCGCACATCCCCCAGTCGTTGCTCAGTCCGTGCTGAAACTACAATCTGATAAGCGCTACTTCCAACTCCTCAAAATTTAGCGAGTACATGTCAACTACCGTAGAGGAAGCAGTTCGGTCGGTGTATATCGTATATACTCTCAAGTGCTGCAGATCGAACATCCATGTGATATGTATATCAATCGATGTCCCAACTACTCCGCTCAGACCGGAAACCCCGGGTTTTACGTGGATGGTTGCAATTCAATTGGCTCTAGGAAAATGATACCCGAAATGGCTTTTGGATCCCAAGTCTACATTTTGAAACAGTAAAAACATATGAACCATGCACATAAGAAGATGAACCTATTAACCTCTCAGGTTCTCTGGGAGGGTGGCAACGTGTTGCTGGAACAGATCTTCTGCTTGCTTCCACACACGCGCATTCTTCCTGTCCTTGAGCTGCAACAGACTAGGCAGCAATGCTTCGCTAAACATCTCGGAGCTTTCGCGGGGAAGAAGCGAGGGCAGGTGGTCAATGCTGATGACATCCAGCGGCAATGCCGCATTGCCGACAGGGATGTTTACTGGCACTGTGGGCTTGTCAAAAGTCGTGGTGATGTCGTAGATGGGCACTGGGTTGTTAGGGTTCGTGCTAAATCCCATGTCAGCTCGTTTTCCTCGCTCTCTCTGTTAGGAAACAAAATCAACTCACGTATCGGCGCTGACATCGCACACCACGGAAAGGGTACGGTTCGGAGAAGCAAGAGTCTCCGAGTTAACAAATGGCGGAATCTTTGCTGACAAGTAAATGCAGTTAATGAAGATATCCGCATCTTCGACAATTTCCTTGAAGGGACCACCTGAAGATGATGGTGTTAGTATACTTGATAACTCTTTGCACTGCTTTACATGAAATCGTACCCTTCTTGGTCTCTTCCAAGTCCCACTTAAGGATGTCACTGTCAGGAATACCGGCGTCCTTTGCAAATTGCACAGCACCTCGGCCACATCGTCCGAGCTTTGGAGATTGTCAGTTTGATATTTGACTAAGGAGGCTGAAAAAAAAAAGACTTACGGCTCCAATCACGAGCACCTTGGGGGAACGGCCAGCCTTTTGCTTTCCGGCCTCAAGCACTTTCTTAACAGATTCAATAAGAGCAGCCTCATTAGGGTACGGGCTTTCACTGGGTAGCGGCTTGTCCTTGCCCTCGGTCAACTGCCACGCCCAAGTCTTAATCGCCAATGCAGAGCCTATCTGTTGTATTAGCATTTCCAGTCCGTACTGGTTAAACGGGTCCAGCTATGCATACCGGCGTATCCAGCAGAGTAACCAAAAGCTATTTAATGGCGTCAGTCATCAAGAAACCAAAATTTATCCGAGTTTGTCCGCTTACCAGCTACTCGTCGTCCGACCTCATCGGTCAAGAACTCCAGGTCTAGCAAGACACCACCTCCACGAGGCCACCGGCTGAGGACGTTCTCCCAGCCAGCCTGCTTCTTGTAGCAATGGGCAAAGGAAATGTGAACGTGCTCCAAGGGAAAATCGTCCTCGGGAAGTTCCTTGAGTCCTAGAATGTATGCGGTTTTGGGGGCATCTTTAACCCATGACCCTTCATCAACGATACGTGCGCCAACCTAGCAGATAAGACAAAATAATTAGCTGTAATGTATATAAGATTGAATCGATGGGAAAAGGTTCATACGGCGGCAAATTCGTCGTCTGTACAGCGCAGGAAGAAGTCAACAATGCTCTGCCATTCGGAGAGAAGCGCGTTCGAAATTTACCATTGAAAATACTCTGGCTTGATCGCTCTACCGTCACATCGTATCCAGCATCCAAAAGAGCCTTGCATGTGGTAGGGGTGACTAGACAACACGGCCTAATATGAGTATACATCGACAATAAATGTCGCGGGGATCATTCCCCGCAGCAAGACCGTGAGGGAAAAAAAATCACGTCGAGAGAGCAACTTACGTGCCGACCGCGCCTCGGCAGTCTTGGTCTCTGCTCTGAGCCAAATCTGAGTTCCAGACATGCTTGCAACTGTGAAAATGTTCAATTGATGAAGATGGGACAAAATCTCGAGGCTTGAGCAATGAACGCATTAATGTATTGACTCACAGTGGATCAACGATAGTCCGGCGCAGCAGCTTTGCGGCATCGGAGGCAACTGCGGCCGCCAATCGACGGCTTTTGCGCGCTCCAGACGGCCCTTGCTAGCCACTCTGCTTGTGAGTCATTTGTCAATGCGAGCTGTTTAATTTCTCCCGGTTAAAAAAAATAAAAATAAAAAATGAAAACAAATAAAAAAAATTGTTTTTTATTTTTACAAATTTATGTTCCTATAGACAAGGCACGACGAAAGAATCCAGATAAAAACACGCATTGCTAGTAGCAGCGGCTGCATGCTGGTGGATTCACAATATTTATGATACATCAAGCTTGACCACGTATCCGCCATATTGCAAGCGCGCACGATGAACCTAGTTCATGGGTTTGGATCGACTGCGAGTGCGACTTCCGATGCCCTCGGTCGGCCTAGGAGGAATCTTTTTCACTGGATTCGCAATAGTGCCCTTCTTGGGCCGACCAGCTTTCTTCTTCTGGCCATTGGTACTGGGACCAGCGTTGTCGGTGGTCGAAGTCGCTTTGGCGGTCTCTGGCTGTTCAACTGCATCGTCTTCGGTTTTTTGTTTCTTCAGACCAGTGTTGCTTGCAGAAGGGGTGGGTTCAGCCTCATCAAGACTTCGTTTATCTCCAAGTAGAGGGCCTTCGGTGCCATTTTGCGATTCGTCCGGCTTGGAGCTACTTCCATCTCCTGGGGCTTCCTCGTTGGCCGAACCAGCCGGCTTGTCTGCCTCCTGCTCAGCATCTTTGGCAGCGGTATCTTCAGCAGGCTTGGTCTCGTTTCGAAGCTCGCTTTGCGCTGTGTTCGCTGGACGCGTCGCAGTCAGACAATAATATATTACACAAAACCGAAACAAAAAAGCAAAACGAGGATAAAGCGCAACCGCTGCCTGGAAAAGACGCGGATGACAGATCGGAATAGTGGTTGATTATCGGTTTCCACATACCTTCGGTGACGAGCACCGGGGCACTCTCAGAAGCCATTGCTGCAGTAGACAAGGGGCCTGATATTAGAAATCCGGACTAGGGCAGAACAGAGCGTAGCGCTCGGAGTAAAAAGATCGCACACGACAGGCGACGACAACGAATCCAGGGTCAATTGGGGGTTTGAGGAGGGGAGATGGGCTGTGGGATGGCGTGTTGGAAGGAAGGTCGATGGATTGCGAGGTGAGTGAAATGAATGAGGGAGATTGGCAGCTGGGCTGGGCGAGGCGCACGCTCGGGGGGGTTGCACGCCATGGCGCGCGCCAAAATGGTCGGCCAGGATTCCCCGCCCAACGAGCAGGCAGATACTTAATGGGCCCAGACAGGCTTTCGTTAGCAGCAAAGGAAGAGTGGTAATAATAATCCTCGCTGCCGGCTTATTAACCGTGTCGCGAATCGGAAACGATGTGAGCTGCTGCAAGTGCTGCCGTCGCCAAGACCCCAAATGAGGCTAGCGCGGAAGCCGCAACATCCGCCAACCA
Organism: Talaromyces islandicus; assembly: GCA_000985935.1. Classification (NCBI taxonomy): domain Eukaryota; kingdom Fungi; phylum Ascomycota; class Eurotiomycetes; order Eurotiales; family Trichocomaceae; genus Talaromyces; species Talaromyces islandicus. The sequence goes on along the minus strand of CVMT01000002.1, from coordinate 3,622,276 downwards.
GATGAGGCTGATCCCGTGACTATGGGCCCACCAAGGGGCGATTTGTCTTTTAATGAACAAACAGTTCAAGTCCTTCAAACCAGAGCCACGTCCAGTCGCTCCATGAGCGCGTCCATTTGGGAGCGCGAGTCGGGGGCTTTGTGCACTTCGCCCCTGTCTTCTGAGAACATTTTCTCGATTCTAGGAACAAGCCGCAAGGCATCCTTGTATCTTTCTTGGTCCAGTAGGAAGTGCAATGCGTCCAAATGTACTTGAAGAACGGGTTCCTGGGCTTGCTCCGGAGGAGATGAAGAGAAAGCTTCCAATTCGGGGTGATCGCGGATGTATTTCAGAAAAGGCTGCGCCGTAGGGTGGGAGGGATGGTATAATTGTAGAGCTTCGCTTCTTAACGCCAATTCGGGGATGGTATCGAGCACATTGCAGAAACGATCAAAGTCAGCCGTAGAAACGCTGCTCAGCAAGCTGCTTCTTCCATGAGACACTATGAGCCCCACAAGATATAGGGCGCTATCTCTGAGCATGTGGGTGCGCACTTCATCCGGCATCGAGGCAGTCAGTTCGGCGGCATGGATGAGAGTGGTCAATGAACCGCTTATGCCTCGTCCATAGCGAACATCGGCTTCCATGTAGTCCTGTAGGAAAAGTTTAAATATGCGTCTCCTAGGATCGGGAATGTGTCCATTTTTGCCGCCCAGGTTGAGTTCCTTCAGCATTTTCAGGAAAACTGCGATCTCTTTGTGACGGCCTTCTGCAGCCATAAACTTCACTGCCGCTCTCGACGTGCGCTGGGACCTGAAAAGGAGCTTCCGCGAGGCCGAGTCAGAGGCCCAGAACCAATTAACTATCCTCGAGCCTGCGCCCGTCTTTTGCATCTCTTGCTTGACATCCGAAGATTGAGAGCCAATCAAGGCCAACTGCGAGAACAGACAGTTCCCGAGGTTTTCGCGGTTGATAGAACCTGCGGCCACCAGCTCGTCAAACACTGCCATGGGCTCCTTGGCTATTCTCTGGTCCAGGCTAGCTCTGGATTCTGCGGCTGTTGCCCTCAAACCCGGTGGCACAACTCGAAACAGAGGATTGTTCAGGATGGTCTGCATGTGCTCGTTTGCCGACTGTGCCGATTGATTGGTATCTGCAGCATCGAGCTGCCGCCGAAAAGATGTCGTGAGGGCAGACAACAGCTGCTGCGATTCTCGCGGGGACCGGGGCAGGGGCTGGTGAATTTTCGGCCATGGCCTGAGATTCAGGATAGGTTTGCCCTTCATGGTATCGGTATTGTTCTATGGGTTTCTTTCGTGCAGATTTCGCTCAAAGAACCGGTGGTTATCACAAAGACGGCCGGGTAGTCAGGCCACCGGAGAGGCCGCGCGGTGTCGAGCGGCGGATCGTGGGCCAACAAGACAACAAAAAAAAGAAAGCGGCGATGTTTGTCTACACACAAGATCCTTCCAAGAAGCGACGGATTCTCGCACAGCACGAACCAAGTCGAAGGCAAGTAACGAGGTTGGTGTGACGACGGCGACGGCGGGTTGGGCGACGAGCTTGGCCTAGCCGCGCCAAGACCCGCGGCCGCCTCGCTAAAACTGATCCGGGCGCGCAAGAGCCAAACTCAGCTCTTGCAAAAGTCCTCCTTGTCCAGTCTCTTCCAACGCCCTCAAAACACATCCCACCATTCCTGTGCATCTCGAACCTGGCGGCCCTTCTGCTGCAGAGCTGGTGCCAACCTCGGAAAGAGGGAGCATCGTTCGATTTACTCGCTTCCACCTGATATATCCTGTTTTTTTCCTCCTTGCCTCCGTGCACCTGACCTCTTTAAGAATCCCTGTCTACCAAACCAACCCCCCCAGATCAGCTCAACGCTCCTCCTTCCTCGATTGCGGCTTCGCAACCACTCTGTCCTTGCGATCCTTCCCTTTCACATCACAGACCCAGCTATGTCTGAAGTATTATCCAGAAATCAAGCTCCGCGTGGGCGCGGTTCAGCCCGAGGTGGGCGAGGCGGTTACAGTTCCAGAGGCGGTCGAGGAGGTACTCGGTCGGGCAGGGTTGACGCTGACAGCACTTCGACACCCACATCATTCGAGGATGAAGGAGACATTGGCCAACTTAAGAAAAAGTATGCGAGCGACCTACCCACTCTGAAAGAGCTGTTTCCAGATTGGACGGACGAGGACCTGGTCTTTGCCTTGGAGGATGCAAACGGTGTCCTTGAAAGTGCGATCGAGCACATCAGTGAAGGTGAGTCTGGGACCCAATACAATCATCTCGCGATGAATAGTTGATAACTAATGCCATTGATGGGAACTTAGGTAACGCCTCTCAATGGGGTGAAGTGAAGAAGAAGACTGCCGACAAGTCTCGATCAAAGCCCAAGGATGCACCAAAAGCCCACGCCGCTACCGAAACAGGGCCTGCAGCTGCTCGCGGTGGCCGTGGGCGTGGAGGATTCGAAGCTCGCGGCGGTCGTGCTCGTGGCGATCGCGGCCGAGGTGGCCGTGGTGGTCGAGCTGGTGCTCAAGGCAATGGTGTGCGTGGAGAAAAGCCCGCTACTGCTACCGAGAGTATCGATACATCTGCTTCCACAGTGGCGCCGACTACCACCGAAGGAGCATCGTCCAAACCTGTGGCGACTACTGAAGAAGCTACCGAACCTGCTGAGAGTACCAAAGAGGCGCCAAAGGCTCCCGAACCTGCGAAGAAAGGATGGGCAAGCTTGTTCGCCAAACCGACCCCTCCGCCGCCCCAAAAGAAGACACCTACAGCCGCGCCAGCTCCAGCAGCACCTGCTGAACCCACGGTCGAGTCTCAGCCTGCCGCCCCTGCCACCACGCTTCCTACGCCCGCCGTTCCGGAACCCCCTCAGGAAAAAGCACCCGTACAGGCCCCTGTTCCAGCCGTACCCGAAATTCCATCCTCTGTTTCTCTCGAAGCCCCAGGCGATGACTTGACTAAAACGAACCTTGCCCAGGTCCCTGATGTCTCCGTGCCTCCTGCCACCGTCACGGCAGCTAGCACCGTTGCCAGCGTCCAAGACCCTTCATCTCTACCACCGGTTACACCCCAAAATCGCAACAATGCCTCTGGTTATGCGGCCTCGGCGTTCAAAGCAACTGCTTCACAAGGTCGTTCTGCTAGCTTCCAGCGCCGCGTCCTCGAGCAACAGGAAGCTGTTGTCATGCCTGCGAATCACGCTGTTGATCGAGCTGCCGTTCAGTTCGGCAGTATGGGTTTGAATGGAAATGATTCGACCGACATTGATGATCAACGTGAAAATGCTGAGACTCGGGCCCAGCCACCTCAGCACTCCCCTGTCGCTCCTCGCGCTTCTTTCCCACCTCCTCAGGTACAGCAACCATCTGCCGAAACCCCCACCGTCGCTCGTCCTGCTCCTGGCTTGCCCCCTGTCCCGCAAGCAGTCTCCTCCGATGCTGCGTCTTTCAACGACTTTAGTCGTTACACTGATGCACAGAAACCTTTCGACCCTTTCACTCAGCAAACCACCCCGGCTCAAACCCAAGAGCCATTCTCTCATCAGGCACCGGCCCAGGCTGCTGCAACGACCGGCGGCGATTACTCTCCGTTCTATGCTGCCGATCAGCAACGCTTGCCTTACAACTACTATGGCTACCCGTCTGGAGATTCCACTGCCCAGAGAGGCACGGCCGGATTTGGCGTTTCTGGAGCTGAGGGACAACCTCAAATCCCTGCAACTCAAGCTCCAGGTCGCTACGGGCAAGCTGAAGCCCCTGGCAGTGGCCATAACACTCCCAACCCTACTCTGCCAGCTACTACCCAATCACAGCAGCCATCTGCTCAGCATATTCCAGGCGGCCAGGGGGGTCATGCTGGCTATGGTTACGCGTACCCTTATTATTCGAACCCTCACTACGCCCAATCTTACATGAACATGACGCAGCACCAGTATGGCCGCAACCGTCCTATGTATGATGATGCTCGACGCTATGAGGATCACTATATGCCTCACAACAACCAGTACGGCTATGGCAACCAATACGCCCCCTATGGCAAGGGTGGAATGTACGGACAACCATTCTCTTATGATCACTCGTCTTCTCCCGCCAACGTTGGTGGCTTCAACCAAGGACTGCCCGCCCGTGATTCTGCGTACGGCCGAACTGGATCTGCCCAGCCGGAGAACCAGCCATCCACGGCTGCCAGTAACGCCGCTTTCGGATCTGGCGTACCCGATGTGTTTGGGCGCTCTCAGTCTGGTTTTGGGCAAAACCACCAGCTTTCTCAGCAGCCAGTGAGCTCAGAGGAACCCAGCAAGAGTTTTGAAACGACCAAGACTGGTGGGCCAAGCCCATCTCTTGGTCAGGCCAATCGACCCGGCTCGGCCACTAACAGCATTCCTGGACAGCCTCAGTCACAGAGTGCACTTCCTCCTCTCCAAGGTCAGCAGGGCCAGCAGGGTGGCTTCGGCGGTTACCCTCAATTGAACCACCAATACGGCGGTGGTCTCGGTGGTCTGGGGGGCCACCAAGCTGGTGGTGTTACCCAAAACCACCACCAGGCAAGTGCATACGGTAACTACGGTGCTGCAGGATTTGGTAACTATTATGGGAACTCGGGACGCGGAGGCTGGGGCGGTAACTACGGCCATTAAATTACACAAGGGATGAGTCCTAAGGCGTTCATTTCTTCGACTTGATTGCTCTCTTTTTTTTTCTTCTTTTTATTTCCTCATGATGTTACTTGAAAAAAATCAGCAAAGGGAAGTGCTCTCTCGCTGTGTTGTTCTATTACTATCATGCTGTCATTCGGTCTTATGTTCTCTTACTGTGATCGACATTTGGGAAGGGGGAAAAATGGAGGAGCCATACGGTTACTTGTGTCTTGCTTTTTATATCTTTTACCGGATATTGTGCGCTCTATTTCTTTTTATTGTCTGTATCACGTATAACACGCAACTCTTCTCATGCACAATGGAGTGGATGCTTGGCTTTGTGTTTTTGTTCTCGACTTTTTTTTTTCCACCTTGATGCTTGTGAACTTGGGGTTATAGTTCAAGTCACTACCATGTTTTGATGCCACGAGAAAAGAAATGTCATAATTGAAATGGTCAAATGTTGTTGGACTGCCAAGTTTCTTCCCATGTAACACCACCGCTTTTCTCGTATTCAGGCACTAAAGAAGTAGAATAATCCAAGTCGATTTGAATGGCGTAGTTTGCTACGCCAGAACTTATTGGAATTGTCAATCAACTGGTATTCCTTTGTTTAATTGTATCATTGACTTGTAATTACAGTAACCCTGTCAACCGATCGATCCGTAGGCTGTAGCGTACAACGTTGACATTTGTCCTTCACATTTCATTGTTCCCGCTAGTCCATTGAGCTTTACGTCGTATTTTGCAAGTTCATGTTCATTTGCTGAACGATGTCTCCGCCTGAAAAGAATACGATTGGTATTGCAACAAAATACCAATGCAGAGGAAGCAGAAGAGCAACTATGCAATTGAATTAATATATCTCCCCCCTGAGCAGATTGGATTTCCTGCATAGACTGGCAGGAAATATATACTCACAACTTCAATCACAAGTTTCAACAAATCATCCACAAACCCCTCCAGCCCTTTCTTGTTCTGGTCCTCTTTGATCTGTAGAGCCTTGGCCAACGCTTCAGAGTCGCTTTTTTGTTGTTTCTTGATGTCCACGAGTAAGGCCGCAATTTCGTATAGTTTGGCTTGTTGGCCCGTGCCTGAGATTTTAATGTGTTGCGTCAAAGATTTGAGTTCGGCATGGATCGTGCTGAGCCACTCTGGGGAGGTTTTCTGTTCGGTAGACGAGCTAAATGTTGATGGTGGAGGTAGGTTGGTCGCAACGGTATTCTGCAGCGGTCTTGAAGTATCATTGAGCGGTGACTGGTTTCGTTCTTGTTCTTGTGTCTGCTGCTCCTTATTTTGAGGAAGCGCTGGTGTCACCTGCACTGGCCCTGCTGCAGTCACAGGACGTGGTTTGCTATTTGATTTGCTATGAAAGGCTTTAGGGAAAGATGCTGAACGCCTGGGACCGGAATTCTTGCCAGACAGATAGACAGAGCCATAGTGCCGCAGTGCAGCGCGAGGATTTAAAAGAAAGTCCAACTCTTCTGGAGAGGCGAAACCAGGCGGCAGTGTCGACTCATGGGGTGTCCCTCCTTTCATTTTGTTTGTTGTGGGCTGCCCAAGGGTATTGCCGATAGTGGTAGTTGATGGGGTGTTTTCAAACAAGTTGTTCGCAAGGACACCAGGGTTGAATGGGGATTCCGTATCGCTAACACGGCTTGCCTGGCTGATGTTGAAAGGGTTTGTTTTTGCTGGAACAAAAAATGAGCTTTCCGGCGTGTATTCAAACACAGCACCTGGCGGTGTCACGGTCGTAGTCGTACTGGGAAGGCTACTGGGATTGAAGTCAGATTGATGAGGGAACGCGTCCTGTCTATTAATTGAAAAGACACTCTCAAAGTCTGTACTGTTATCCCATTTCACTGGTCCAAATCCAGAGTCATTTATGCAGTCGCTGCTGGTCGGAGGACTAGTAATGTCGCTAATAGCAACATTAACAGCAGCATTGCCAAAAGAACCCTCCTTTTTACTGCCCTTTGGAGTTCTTCTTGCTGCTGTTGATAGCCCTGATAACTTGGATGCGTTGGATTTTCTGCGTTGGTTGTTGGTGTTAGGCATGTCTTGCGGTGCCTCTCCTAGCTGCTCCAAAGACTTGTAGTATGTCTTGTGTGATAGACTGTTGCGAGGATCGGGGTGGGAGGTGTTTTTTGTTAAGAGAGAAGAAGAAATAGCTACACGCTATGGTGTTGGAGATGTCATACTATGAACGAGCTGGTTCTTGTAGGCGGTAAAGAACAAACGGGCCAGTGCAAACAACGTTGACTACCCTGCACAAAGAGAGCAAGTAGTGTAAAGAGAATCAAGTTCATATTTCTCGTGTATTATGGCAAAACAAGTATCTATCGAAAATGAAGTTATATTAATACATGCAGTTGACGATATACTCATTTAAATACATCGTACTGCATGACAGAAACAATCCGAGTCCAACGATCATTAAGCTTTTACTTTCAGACAATCGCAACATTCGACATGCCCATTCACAAGAAAATAGAAAAATGAAAGTAATATATCAATTAATTTCCTAATCCCTCGCTGCCAACCTCGTGGTAAGGTGGCTTCGCATCTGCAGCCGCGGCCTTGTCGAATCGCCAGACGCCGCCGGTCCGGTCGCTTTCGATGCCTGTACCATTGCCAGTGGTAAGATCGAGCATGGTGGCCAGTCGCATAAAGTCCTGGTCTTCCTTCTCGTTGACGCGTTTGAAGAACCGGCGTTGCCACTCCTTTTTTTGCTCTTTCTCCTTCTTGCGCAGTTCGCGCTGGGCGACCTCAATCTTGGATTTGGCGGCAGATGTAGCATCCATGTCACCGCGCTCGATGGCAGACGCAACATCTTTCCAAGCATTTCGGCTCTCGTACGCGTCCTGTTCTTCCAACGGCGCGATGGTGAGAGGCGTCGTCTTCATGTTGCTGACGGTGAAGGTCTCTACCTCCTTCTTGGTGCGTCCGTCTCGAAGGGTGAAACTATTCGACCACTGGCCCTCGGCGGTATACAGCGGGCGTTTCTCCCCTTCTCGTTCATTGTATAGAACTGCAGTGAACGAGTTCTTCTTTCCGCTCAGCCACCCCTTTCCAGAGAAGTCGATCTTGGCAATGTAGCCAGTCGAACTAGCAATCCGGGCGGTTTTTTCCAACTCGACATAGGGTGTTCCATAGATGAGTGACTCAATATGCAGGCTGGGAAGCGTAATGAGGTAGGTCTCTCGTTCGGCAGGGTTGCTCTTGTCTTTGCCGGGAGGTGTGATAGAAAGGAGCGCGTGGCCTAGCTGCTTCACCTGAATCGTACTGGAAAAAGAGGCCTTTTGAGCATTGTAGCCTTGGAGCTGCATAGCGTGTTAGCGGGATGCTCCAAAAGTTACGCCCTGTATTCACTGACCTCAACGCCGTGTTTATCGTTCACAATTGAATACGCCGTGGCCGGGGGATGGTGGCTAACCCAAGCAGTCGGTCAGTTGCCATGACAGTGAATCAAATGCAAAACCCGTTATGTCTGCCATACCTCACTTGCTCGCTAATGAGCTGGGTCTCGCCGATATCCTCGTTCTCAATCCACTTTCCCAGAAAAAGTTCGCCCAGGAACGGGTTGAGCGGCTTTTTCTCGCTGCCTAGCTTCTCGCTACGAGTGCAGTACTGCTGGTGCAACGTGCTGAGGAACCATTTCATCACCAGCAGCGCTCTCTTCTCGGGATCGGACTCGCGCGCCGGCGCAACGAAGAGCGCTGGGTGTTCACCCCAGTAGGCAGAGTATTCAGTCAGGGAGGTGGACGAGAGGATGAACGGAGGCGCAGTTAGGGAGGAGAGGTCTCCATTGAACGAGGCAATTGACTGCGCAGGGTGGGCGTTAGCACTTGGACGGCTGCTATATTGTTGAACAGAACATTGGATATGTGTACCTTCAAGAAGCTCGTCCACGAAGAGCTCTTGCTCGCGTCTTGACTGGCAGCCATAGTGATACAGGTACTCTAGGCAGCAACCAATGTGCAACACGTTGTAAGGACCAAGAAAGCGAGGGTAGTCGAATTAAGCTCTGTGTCGGAGCAAGCACAGACGCATTTATCTATATAGAGACAAAGTCAAGCGGTTGATCTCTCTCTCTGTCTGTCTGCGAAGGGTCGACGTGTGGGCATTTGATAGTGGAGCATGACTGTTGAGTGTTTCGAAGTGCAACTTCCTGCTCCACGCGACCCGCCGACGTCACGGCTTCCTGATCGGGCATGGCCGCCCCGTGATCGCCTTGCAGCCTGCGTGGCACGGCATGATCGGTCAAACAAGCAACCTCTTGCACCACACCGATCGTCGCCTTCGAGGACTAAGCCACGCCAGGGGCACGTCGTGCCCGGTCGTATCCTGCGCTCGCTTCACGATGAGCCGTGTGTTGCGACTAGGTTGCGCCCATGTGAAAGGCGTCACGCGACCACCGGCCTAGCTCCGTGAGCAAGCCCGGTGATGTCGAACCGGGGTCTTGATCATTAAAGAACTCGCCAAATTATCTATTTTTTTAAAATCTTTTTTATGGCTTTCATTATGTTCGATTATTAACCAGCTAAGTAGCGCTAGATTTTATTGCTCCGCCATTTTACGGCTTCTCTTCTCGTCGACCCGTTGTCTCCAGCCCGCCCCGAATATCGTCGTTAGCCACATGAGAAGGCCAGAAGTGATCAGGAACGCGGCCGATATGACGCTGAACCAGCCGACCCCCATTGCCTCGACAGCTGGCAGGACGACTCCGGTACCTAGTGCTCCAAATGCATATCGGAACATGTAGTTCCCCGCAACCACCTCAGCGCTTCTGCCCTTGGACTGCATCACGTCCAGGCAGTACGTATTCAGACTGGGGAAACAGAACAGTTGAGCCACGCCCTGTAGGAACATGGCGATTACGGGCACGGGGATTCCACCGACTGCCTTTTCAACTGTCCATCCGTAGATGAGGATCCAACCCGGAATGATGATGCCCACAAAGACAAGACACGACTTGAGACGGTCTTCGGGGACGCGCACGCCGTCACGCTTGCGGATCCATTTGCGGACGACGTAATCTGCGTAGCGGCCGCCGAACAGGGTGCCAAACATGTAGCCGCACCCGGGGGCCAGGTAGAATAGGCCGGATTCCATCGGCGTGTTGAGGTGGAAGCGCGGGTTGAGCACATACCGGATCGGGGTGAGGAGTGAGTACTGGTTCCAGACCAGCGCAGCCGAAGTCAGGGCGGCAAAGAATAGATTCGGGTACTCGAAAAGAAGCACAATGACCCGGATTGGGTTCATGCGCTGGCAGACAGCGCGGGCTTTTTGCATAGGCGGCAGGTTGGACAGGTCCGAAATGGACTTGTGTGGAATCGTTTCAGGAACGAAGAGGGCGACCAGGACGAATGCTAGTCCTGCAAGTGCACTTTGAAGCCAGAAGATCACCCTCCATGATCTGTAAGTTACGATGACGCCCTACGATTAACAAGGTTGTAAGCCATTTGCCATGTATCATTCAAAGAGATAAGACGTACACCAAGGAACGGCCCCAAAGCCGGACCAACAAGTGCACCGCATAGGAACCATGCCAGTGCTGTGGCTCTTTCTGTGGGCGTGTAGATATCACTGATTGACGCACTGCCTACGACGAGGAATGACGTCCCTTGAAAGGCAGTGAGAGCCCGGAAGATGAAATACGCTGGTAAATTGGGAGATAGCGCAGTAGCCAAGCTAAATACGAAGAAAAGAAAAGAGCTCCAAAAGGACATCTAAACAGTGCATCGTTAGCACTATCTTTCTGTTGGAAAGGGGGATGCAAACCGGTCTTCTCCCTAGAATCTGGCTGAAGGTCCCCCAGAAGGTCGACGAAAGCCCCATGAACACCAGGAAAACAGCATTGCTCGCATTTACCATGCTTCCCGTCGTATTGAATGTATCAGCCACCTCTGGCACAGCAGGAAGGATCGAGGTCGACGAGACCGGCGCGAGAAACGAAGAATAGGACAAAATGGCGACTATGACCATCTTGCGTGCTGGCGAAAAGCGCAGATACTGTTCCGCATTTTCTTCGCGATAGGCATCATTAGATGCGTGCATTTCTTGGTGAGAAACATGGCTTCGGATTAGGCCTAGGTTATTATTGTTGGTGCAGTTGTTCACATTGCTCTCCTTTGTAGGTGTGGTCTCCAGAGCTGCAAGGCCCTTTTCAACATCATTCCTGATATTTTGAGGTTGATCTTCCGTAGGCACGCGGCCAATTACATCTGTGCTATCAGAAGATGTTGTTCGGGAGAGCGAACTGCCAGACGATGAGCGGTTGGAAGCTGCTTTCTCTGAATGAACAGAGCCAGTTTCGCCTGCCATTGTCGTGATTCTAGGCTAGTTGTCGGTATATAATTTCCCTTGATATGTGTTACCCATGGGAATGATAGCTGGTTAAGCTATGGATCAATTGGTTGATTCAATGTTGATCGAGCGAAATATATGTGTAAATGTGTAAATGTGTAAATGTGTAAATGTGTAAATGTGTAAATGCAGACCCAATTTTGCAACCGTTAGGATTCTTTAAAAAAGCAACTGGAATGTATCGACAACATCGGAGAAGCGGTGCACAAAGAGAATTCTACCCAGTAAAGTATTTAATAATAACCAAGGAGACAAGGATCAGGTCCCTTTGAGTCATACGCATTAATTAGATTCCAACCTGGCCACCGCCAGAAATACAAAAAGCCTCACTATATGGGTGCTCGGCCCAATCACCGCCAACCCCTCTATCGGTGATCGCCTCCATAGTCTCTGAAAGGCAACATCGAGGAGACTTGACTAGAGGGTCTCCAGAGTAATCTGGCCATTCAGCGTATATTTTGTCAACTAAACTAGAACAGAAGCAGGTTAGAAAGGGCCCAGAACCAAAAAAAGAGAAAAATTTTGCAGTTGGTTCGGAAAAGAATCCGGCATCGATAGTTTACCGACCATCGGCATTTTCGGCGCTAATTCCAGCATATGATAGCGTCAATCTATTTGGGCGTTATAGCATATTCATTATTATTATGATCAACGATCGCTTATCGACTTGTCGAAGCTGAAATAGGTGTAGTTGTCTGGTATTTATAAGAAATAATCATTTCTCTACAACATTGAAGTAACGCGGGTAACGGACTTTGTCCGAGTGTGGCAAATATTGAATATTGCATATGTCAATGGAATAATGACACTTCGATTCAAGATATGAGTCACTGAAAAAGATCCCAAAGAAGCTATAACTACCAACTGTGACGTAGTGTCTGGCAGGTGCCTCGGATAGGAGTTGGGCGCCAATTTTCCTATTTTGGCAATTCCAACGTCGACGGACGTTGTTAGGGCACGTCTACATACCGAGGTCGGACTTTTTGACGTCGTCGCACATAATGCAAGGCCAATCTCGCTCTTTAATTTACTAAACGAGCTGTCAAAGCTACGGTCTGGTAATTTTAGCTATTTTTGGCCAGGCGGTTTTCAAATGTCACAATTGACCGCCCAATCGACATCAATTGATATCAAATACAACTCCAAATTTTTGCTCAGCCCAGTCTATTTAACATCAATGCACACTCATTCATGGCATATTCTCATGATTCAAACAAAATATTCCAAATACTGTAAATGTGGTTTCTACCACGATAAAACCATATTCTATTTCTGCTCAACTATACGCACTAGTTCTGCGTATTCTCCAGTGCTGCGCAGCATATCGCAAAAGACGCCGTTGCGCGCAATCAACTCAGCCGGAGTGCCTATTCTGTACTTAAAGTTAGCCTATAGAAGCAAATAAAACAAGAGCAGAGTCTAGAACACTCACTCGAGTACCTCCCCTCCACCCATGACAATCACCCGGTTGTAATCAACAATCGTCCTCAGCCGATGCGCAATGGCAATGATGGTCGAGTCCGCGAACTCGGATCGAATTAGTTGTTGGATATGGTCATCTGTCTCCTGGTCGACCGACGCAGTCGCCTCATCGAGCAGCACCACCTTGGCGCGACGGCTGATTGCACGCGCCAGTCCCAGGACTTGCCGTTGGCCCTGGCTGAAATTCTCGCCGTTGACGGCAACTGGGGTATCAAGCCTCAATGTTTCAGTGGCATTGTTGCTGTCCTCATCCTCAGGATTGGTGATATGGATGGACGTGCAACACGCCGATAACGCAGCTTGCAGTTCGGTCTCGCCCAGTTCGCCGAAAGGATCGAGGTTCGACTGCACATTGCCGGAGAAAAGAACAGGGTCTTGTGGGATTAACGCAATACTGGTGCGTAGTCGGTTTAGAGGTATTGTGGCGATGTCGACACCGTCAATCGTGATGCTTCCTGATACGAGGTCCGTAAATCGGAGCAAAGACAACCCTGTCGTGCTCTTTCCGCTACCTGTGCGGCCGACGATTCCGATACGCTCACCAGGCCGTGCTATGAAGCTGACATCTCGCAGCACATTGGGTCCATTGTGGTATCGCGCTGTCACATTGCGGAACTCGACCTGGCCGGACGATGGCCAGTGGGCCGGTGGCAGTTGTCGTGGCTGCATATCATCTTCTTCCGGCTCGATACTTGCATATTCTGTGACTCTTTGGTAGGAATTGAGCTCAACTTCCAGCTCGTTCGTTGTCCGGACGAGCGTCAGAATGGCCTGGCCAAGCCCGACTGCGTTCGACAGCGAAAACCCTACCAAACCGGGATCTCCATTGCTAGTATATGCCAGAACTCCTGCCACTGTAGTGACTGTTGCGGCGCATAAATCAGATCTAATCGACACCCAGCGATTTGTATTAAACTGTGCCTCCATGGCACGCGCATATACTTCAACCTTTTCTGCCAGTAATCTTTGGAACCGTTGGTCCATGTCGCTCCGGGCTCGAATGACACTCATTCCAGCTACGCTATCGGTGAAGTGTACAAAAATTGGTGAGGCATTCACCGAACAGAGTCGTCGAACGGCGACTTGGGTACGTGTATACAGTTCACCGATGATTAATCCAATGGAGCATACAATGCAGGCTGGTACAGCAAAGATTGGGATAACAAAAGCGATACTTGTAATACGCATCAAAAAGCGGAGACAGCTGTCCATCACTCTGAGAGTGTAATCGGGCAAGACTGCGTCTAGGGACCTCGTATCGTTACCGAATCGGTTTATTGCTCGTCCGATGGGATTCTGATCGAACCATGATACCGGAGCGTATAGAATGGAGTGTAGCAGCTTGCTGTGCATTCTTCTGGCCGCCCTCCAGCCACCGGTCTGGAAAAACACGATATTGCAAAACTGAAACAACAGGTACGACAAAATCGCAATCGCATAGACAGACAGGTAAAAACCAACGTTTATTTCACTGATACTTTTACCGTCATATGCATCCGCCCAGACTGACAGCCAGTATGTGACCAAAAAGTAGGTGGTTTGTACTAGAAACGTGGATAGCATCGCGCCGAGAATAAATGAATAGCCTCCAAAGTTGAGAAAGTATTCCAGCACTGCCATTATTTTCGTTTATTAGAATTTACGCCATAAAACACCATATCAGAGTTAGGGAGACTTACCCAGAGCCCGAGGGATTCGCCCTGTTGAAGATTGCTCGGCTACCAAGCGGGAAGATGTATTCTCTTTCTGCTCTGCACATGCATCTACAGCAATCGATGTGCTAGGCTGTGGCGCTTTACCAACTTCCACCTTCACTCCAGATGCGGGGTCAAGTCTGACGGGAACTAGTTCTGTCGAGAAAGTGCTCGCGCTAGAGGATGCTGATGTTTCTTCTTCTCTGATCTCAATCGAAGTCACAGTTCCTTGTTCCATGTTGACTACCATCCGGGCATCTTGCAGTGCCGAAGGTAGATGAGTTACCAGAATCACTGTACGTCCAGCAAGGAGTCCTCGGCGAAAGCATTGGTCATATACTGATGCCGTGGTATGTGTGTCTAGAGCCGAGAAAATGTCATCCAAAAGCAAGATTGATGTTTGGGAATATACCGCCCTTGCCAACGAGACTCGCTGTTTCTGGCCGCCAGACAAACTAGTGCCCCGTTCTCCTACGATAGTCAAATCACCATCCGGAAGCTGCTCTAGATCCGGGAGAAGGCCACACGCGGAGACAACGGCGTCATAGCGATTCTGGTCAAATGGACTATAGAACAAAATATTCTGGCGGATAGAGTCATTTTGTAACCAGGCAGTCTGGGGGACATATGCCACGTCACGGGGGCATGTGACGGAGCCAGACTCAAGAATGGTCTCCCCGAGTAGAGACAGAAGTAGGGATGTCTTGCCGCATCCTGTCGGGCCGGTTACAACATTCAATGCATTTTCCACGAAGGAAGCGGAGATATCTTGCAGTCTGAAAGTAGCAACAGGAGTTCGACGGAACGTAGCGTTCTTGAACTCGGGCGGCCCCTGGGGGTGACGTTGGATTTCGACAGCAGAGTCAAAGAACCGATCCATCCGGTGAAGAGATTCAATACCCTGTGATGCATTACGCACGATGTTAGACATCCACACGCACTGGGAGCGTAAGATTTCCATGATTGACAATGACGTAAAGGCCTTTGGAGCATCAAGGGGGGTGTCGGTGAACAGAGCAACAGTCGAAAAAGTAGCCAGCAAACTTATCATAGGTAAGAAATCGCCAGAGAGAGAGATGACAGCCGCTGTCAGATTACGCTCCCAGATCCGGTCCTGCTCGACTTGTCGGAGAGCACTGATCTGTCCTTCCATGGCCGGTTCCCAACCAAAGTACTTGAGAGTCCGGATAGAACCAAGGTATTCAGTGATCTTAGATATCCTAGAGTCGGTGGCCCGCATGATCGATCTTTGAATGCGGGATACACGGCGTGAAGTTAGGGTGGGCAAGGGACTGAACAGGAACAAAGTTACAACCCCAACTAGAGAGGGCCAACCAAGTAACCGATATAGGAATAAGAGAGCTATCGTCACGGTGATCATAACAGTTACAGGGACAAAAAATATTTCGCGCGCATTGTAGATCGAGTCCACGTCAGACGACATGAGGGTCGTGATGTCCGCCTGTCTGTTCTTAGAGGCTTCCTTATCAGTTACACTGTCAGCATGTTGGTCTACTTTTTTCTCCGCAATCGAAGCGTCGTAGATGTGTGACCGGACTGCGGTGTAGTATATCTCTTGTACAAGTGACATGTGTATTCTAACAATCACTCTGGTAGCGATAAAGATGTAACGCTGGAAACACAGTGAACGAGTTGCCGGGCCGATGAAGAGCAAGGCAATCCATAGAGCAGGGTGAAAAATGGCGTCTGAGGGGCTCTGAAGATACTTCAAGAGATTCACAAGGCCAATTGGGGAGAGAAACTCGGCAAAGGCGGTATAGGCTGACCACTGGATGATGCCCTGGATATCTTTAGCTAGCAACCGACAGAGAATGAAGAATGTTTTTCCACCCCGCTGTCGTTGTTTGCGAATCGATTTTGCCCATTTGGGTGGTGCGTCGTACGAAGGCAGAGTGGGCAGATCTTCGATAACGATCTCTCGACGGGCCGCTCGGAGGATGAGATAGGTTACCCATTCGTAGGTCCAGTAGAAAGAAATGAGCGAACAAGTCTCCTCAAACGAAGCCTTTTCTGCCAGTAACAGATCCTCCTCCTGTCCATGCAGTCCTTGCACGGGAATTCGCTGTGGATTCGGAGCGACAAGAGGCACCCAGCTGGCTGCAGCCAGACAAGCGAACGAGGCAATTTCGATCGAGATCGGACGGTATGTTGATCCAATAACGACTAGCGGCAGGAATGACTGCAAAGCTGAAAAGACTGTGGCGACTACCGTAACGCTAGTTACGTGGCGGTAGATGTAAGTTTGCGTGGTGGAATCCCATAAGTACCGGGACACAGCCAAGATGGCTGTATATCCAAAAAGGAGAGGCTGCGTCCAACTTGTGGATTGCTTAAAGGTAGCGATAGTACTAATAGCGAGCGAAGCAACAATAAATACCAATTGCACCAAGGTGTACAGAATCGGAGTGTAGAACTGCACAGAATGGGCAGCTTCGACGTCTTCAATCTTGTGTTGCTTCGTCCACCGACGTTGTCCATAGCGAATCAAAACTCGTAGAAATATCACAAACGCGGAGACTCCGAAAAGAGCCAAATGGAGACTTCCTTGTCCGATGAAAGATGCTACATGTTGGGTGCGGGACTGCCACAGCAATCTGTGTTTCGGAATTAGAGAGACAAAAAGTAATTAATCCCGGGTGACATGTTGTCTATGCTCACCTCTGTGACAAGACATCATTCCCCTGCTCTGAAAGAGTTACAAAAGCTGTATCTCGAAAGGGAGAAATCAATGCAAATTGATAGATTGCCGCAAGGCTGTCCATGTTGCATTTGAATCGTGGTAAGTGAGCCCCGATGGGCATGCATCGGTGAGGGGAAAGCACAGACCGGGCGATCAACAACCCATCGCAAGGTGAAACGAACGAGCGACAGAACAACGACGAGATCGCAAGAAAATCGAAGCAGAGAGTATCACTGTGTGGTAGCTAAATTTCTGCTTTGTCACTGGAGAAGCTGACCAACAAGTGGAGAGTGGGATCCGAGAGGGGAACAAATGATGCGATAATTTGCATGGATGGCGAGGCTAGTCCATTATCAGCGGACCGCAGTCGCCTCGCGCGGTGATTCCTCTTTAATAATTCAACTGATCGTAACGCAAGTCACTCAACACAAAGAGAAGAGAAATGAAAAGAGAGAGAAGCTTAGCACCCACTATGGTCGCATGCGTTTTCCGCCGCTTGAAGTAGCGAGCCCGCCCTCAGAGATAAGAGAAATGGGTTGCAAATGTTCTTATCATTGTCCGGGTGCGCTACCATATTACGGATTTCAGATGTTGCTGATTGATAAGGGTAAGATCAATGCCAGAGTGATTAATTAATACTGACGGTCAACAAGACCACCACTGCCAATCGGCTGCTCGGTATGTTCGGCTGTCCCTGGAGGTACAAAGCTTGTCACCGGGGGCCGAGCTTCGTGTCAACTGCGGCGTAATAAATAGTTCTGTAGCAGTGATATGAGCCCGTCCATACAACGACAATGGGCTAATAATCCTATAACTATCTCAGGAAAGCATGCTCCGCGGAGTGCGTATTATTCAATCAACTGAACGATAATTTACGCATCCGTAGCTCCCCTTATCCTTCAATTAATCTCGCTGAACTATAGATAACAGCTACACGCGTGTCATGCCACAGCAAATATATTTTACCCCGTACGAGGGTGATGAAAGAACCATAATTGTAGGTACGGTATTTCAATGATATGAAGAGTGAAACAAAAGACTCACAGTTGATAGGTTAACTTGTGTCTCGGTTTCATGGTTATACTGTTTACTTCTTACATGTCACCTGCCGCTGATCCACTCAGCCTGCATCCAACCACGAAACAAACCTAAGAGTGGAAGTTTCTCCGCTGAGGCGTCTGTCGAGTCTCCAGATATTCTCCAGACTCCAGAGCCCGGAGCCCAGAGAGCCCAGTGTCTAGCTTCGAGTCATTCGACCTTCAGTCGACCCAGCGCGAATGAATAATGCCGGCAGCCCAATAATGGTGCAACGGTACGGTACATACTACCTGCGTATTATTGGCCAAGACTTTGTCTCAGAGCCCACATCAGCGTGCAGAGTGGAGACACTGCCCAGGGACAAGGAAACATTGGATTGGCTAGGAATCCAAATCCGCCCCACGTTTTTGAGCCTAAGCGGGTAAGGCTAGCGCCCGGTGTGGGGCTTTCCGTGCCGAACTTCCGGGGCAGATGCACCGTCGGCCTTAGGGAGCTGCCCTGATTGGCTGCAGCTCTCTAGCGTCGGGACGCCTCAGAGCGAGATTCTTGTTGGCACAATGTACGATCTAAACATCCCAGCATGCGCCATGCGCTGTGAGCGCTTATGCATATGCATACCGCTGGATGCTGCAGTTGGATAGGCCACATGGGGTCCACTCCTCTGGATTTGATATCGCGTACAGTGACTGCAGTCGGGTTTAAGTAGAAATTGAGCCTTACATACTGGGTGTCAAACGCTGTAACCCCAGCGCCAGCTGGCGGAGATAAGGCGTAACGCCATTCGTTCTTCTCCAAAGGTTCTTCGACCAACCAACATCTAAAGGCTCCGAGCTTGGCTCACTACTCGACTGCTCAAAAATATAATTAATAATACACAGCCAGTTAGACTGGTTCGTGGGCCGTCCAGGTAATTGAAACAAAGTATTAGAACGGTGATACATCAGTTGATATATAAACTGAAGCTTTTACCTTTGTATATCAATTGATAAAGAATAGGCCGCCTGTCTAACATTGCGCGGTCATTTTCAGGCCCGCTACAGCTTCCACAACAACATGACTGCGCTTTCGCTCACCAGGAGTATCGAGGCTACTCATCCTATCGATGAACTCGAGTAAGTTCAATGTTCTGCTACATACTAATCTCTTCCGAAGACAAATAATAATAAACAGCACAAAAAACTAAGCCAATTTGAGCAGTTCCCAACCCCCGGAAAAGATCGAATCGACTCCCGCCGCCAGCAGAACTTCGTCGGATGAAAATCGGCAATCACCAGAAGATGTTGAGAAGAATGACGTCGAAAAGAACGGAGTTGAGACGGGTGATGGAGAGGATGATTCTAATATAATCTGGTGGGATGATGACAACGACCCAGCCAATCCGATGAATTGGTCGACTGCGAAAAAATGGACTAATGTTGGTATTGTCGCATCCATCACATTTATTGTGTTAGTATTAACTGTTTTCCTTGATCTACCATTCTCTCCCATCCTTTCATTAATAATGCCAATGGCCATTAACCAAACTAAAGCCCGCTTGCGTCTTCTATGTTTGCACCAGGCGTGAGTCAAGTGGCTACTGAGTTTGGTACAACAAACGAATTGCTCCAAAGTTTAGTCGTGTCGATATACGTGCTTGGGCTTGCGTTGGGACCTTTGGTGCTGGCCCCTCTATCCGAAGTTTATGGACGATGGGTCTGCTACGCAGTCTGTAACGTATTCTACACCGTCTTTACTGTCGCTTGTGCAGTATCGACCAACATGTCAATGCTCATCGTCTTCCGGTTTTTCGCCGGATGCATGGGCTCGGCCCCGTTGGCTATCGGCGGCGGAACAATTGCAGACATGTTTCCCGTCAGCCAAAGAGGCAAGGCCTTGTCTTTGTATACACTTGGACCGGTTTGTGGTCCAGCCATCGGACCGATTGCCGGAGGCTTCTTGTCTGAAGCAAAAGGATGGAGGTGGATCTTTTGGGTCCTAACGATAGCAGTATGGCTCGCTTCCGATCTCTTGGGTGATAAACTTGGCTAACTAACCTGAGCAGAGCGGAGCCGTCACTATTGGCCAACTATTATTTGGTCGTGAGACATTTGCCATTGGCATTCTTGACAAAAAAACGAGACGTCTTCAAAAGGAAACTGGAAATATGAACCTACGGTCAAAGCTTGATCGAGGCATCAACAGTACAGAGATCCTCAAACGGGCTATTATCCGCCCAACAAAGCTTTCACTCTTCTCGCCTATTTGCATTCTTCTGTCTCTCGTCTCCCTTTTGATGTATGGGATTCTGTACCTTATCCTGACCACGTTTCCCATGGTATTTGAATCAACCTATGGCTTTTCTTCTGGCATCGCGGGTCTCGCCTATATTGGTCTGGGGGTAGGTAATATTCTCGGCCTATTGGTTTTTACCTTTACCAGTGACAAATATGTTCAAAAGCGAGCAGCTCGAGGGGTATTACAACCAGAAGACCGGCTTCCACTTCTCCTAGTTTCCACGTTTACGAGTAGCGCAGGCCTGTTCTGGTACGGATGGAGTGCCAAAGCGCATACCCACTGGATTGTGCCTATCATAGGCTCCTCTTTGGTAGGCGTGGGCAACATGTTTTTCTTCATGCCCGTGATGGGATATCTCGTCGATGTATACAACGTCTATGCTGCCTCTGCCATGGCTGCAAATACCGTGCTTCGCTCCATCGGAGGTGCTCTCCTTCCTCTGGCCGGGCCAAAAATGTACGCATCTCTGGGGTATGGCTGGGGTAATTCCGTTCTGGGATTCCTCGCCCTCGCCTTCACCCCGGCCTTGTTTGTCATTTACCGACATGGTGAATATATTCGCACAAAATGGACCGTCAACCTGGGGTGAGGTGTCAGCGATGAACTGGACTAGCAATCGTTAGAGAAATTCCAAGCAGTTTGCTCATCTCGGAAGAAGGATAACGAACAGGGATACTGTCAGCTCACCAGGCCAAAGGACTTGGGAGTGCCCAGGCGCGTGCTATCCCGTGCATGTAGCAGTCAGTTGACTAGAGAAATGAAAGGAAGGAGCCCGCCTATACCTAGAAATGCCGTCGAGAGATGCTCCTTCCTTGTGATATGACATTACCTCTTGCGGCTAGCGTAGAATATTGCCCAATGGACCTTGTTTCTTCTTCTCTTTCTCTCACATTGAGTCCTATTGTATTCAAGCCACAATTTCTTTTTGGGGTACTATGACCCCCTGGGGGACTTTTAATTATGAATAAAACAATTATTTGTTTCCACCAGGTGAGACCGCTCCACTATTTGAGAATTCATTCTTTCGGATTAGTTGCATCAAGGAAAGGTCACGACGTCTCCAGCTATATCCCAACATGAGATATCGAACTTTGGATTCGTTTGACTTTGCTAGACTATCCTCTTTCTTGCTCACGGTCCTATAACAAGTGTTGACACGTGCTTGAACACCAAAGACTGGGAAGCAACAAAAAATCAAATCTCAGCTTTACGATATTCCTTCCACTTTGCAAAGCCCACTTTGGCATACCAGTCGACTTTGGTCGTTGAATCAACAAAAGCCGCTTCAATACCCCTGTTTTTCATGTCTTCAAGAGCATGGCACAGCATAGCAAGGCCCACTCCCTGACTGCGATGCGCGGCGTCTACACCCACACACCCTATTATCCCAGTTCGGGGCCCAGCAAGGAGAGGACAAGCCCAGTTCGCGCTCAGATATGGATCATCTGGAGAAAGCATTAATGTCCATCCGATCTGAGCTCCATTCCGGTCAAAAGCCGCCATAATGCTTGATGGGTGATCTTTGGGGTCCAGGGCGATGTATGTTTCTACCCAGCCCTATATGAGAGTCAGACGGTTTAGCTGTGGAAACTATCTACCAATATCTCTACTTACCGTATAGTGTGTGAAATTCTTTTTCTGGCCAACGAGACAATCTTCAAAGGTTTCCGAAGTGATGGCTTTAAAACTGAAGCCAGAGGCAACAGCATGGTCGAGATACTTGCGAGGCGGCACGAATTCCCTAATGCTTTGGTAAAGGTCGGCATCAGTACCATCCGACTCATTCAGCCGGAAACCACGGTGAACAAAGAACTCTTGTGTGGCTGAAGCCAAATCGACAGGCAACCCAGGCCAGAAGCGTGGGAAATAACTTCTCAAAGTGATGTTATTCACGCCACGTTTTTCACGAAAATATTCACGAGCTTCAGACAAAAGCTGTGTGCCCGCACCCTTGCCTTGCCTGTCTGGGTCGACCGCAAGAGCTGCTATTTCCGCTGAAGATACTCCTCTGTTGACAGAATTATATGCTATGCATAACCCTACAACCGTATCTCCCTCCCGCGCAACGAGATGATTTGCATGTGGCTGGTCTAGCAACAATTGAAGGTTGTGTGTGGGCAAGTTGTACTCTGGAAGCGCGGCCCTCCATACCCTTGCTACTCCTTCCATGTCTCTTTCGCATACAAACGGTAATGTTTGAAAAGAAAAGCTTGCTTTCTGCCCTTGTGAAACTTTGCTTTTGACAGGTAAGGCCCCCTTTGCAGAATTCTTTCCAAAAATGATATCAACGGCTGCCGAAAATGCTTCTACGGTAGGCTCATAAATTGCAAGATATGTCCCGATTTCCGTGTCGTCCAAGAAGTCGTACGGACTGCAAGTTGCAACAACAATAAGGTCCTTCCGTCGTTTGACGAGCTCAAACGCAACTGACCGCTGTTCCTCCGCTTCTCTTGCGTTTCGGGTTGTTAAAATCACAGCGTCGGCGTTGCCGACAGCTTTCCATTGCTGATCTGAAAAACTGGACTCTGAATATTGGATCTCGGTCACAGATAAACTGCGAGCCTCTAAAACATCAACAAATGTCATATGGCTGGGGCTGTTTTTGTCAACTGCTCCGTTTGAGGGGATCCTCCCTCCAGGGGAAAGCAGTAGCACATTAGAAGATGAAGGAATCGGTAACACCCCGGCCTCGTTTCTAACCACTGTTGCTGCATTAGAGTATGCATTTTTAGCAACCTCTTGGTGCCTGTCGTTGAGTTTACCCAGGTCACGCTCTGTGGTTAACACGTCTAACGCATGCTCCCAATTGAGGTAACGCTTTTTCAGGGCGTTTAATCGATGCAGCGACTCATCAATGCGTGATGCCGGAACTTCGCCAGATTCCACCGCTTGACATATCCTTTCAATGGCGGATACCTGCACTTCATACGTATGGCATACCATAAAGCTATCGCTCCCAGCTTTTAAAGACATCAGAGCACCCTCTGCAGTGCCAAATGTCGCACGGATGCCGTCCATCTCAAGACAATCGGTAATGATGACACCATCATACTTCATGTCCTTTCGCAGTATGTTCAATGCATCTGGTGATAACGTTGCTGGTAGCCCTTGCGGCCCAATATTTGGTAAGGCGATATGGGCTGTCATAACTGCCTCGATACCTTCGGCCACAGCACGCCTGAATGGCACTAATTCGCATTTTTCAAGCTCA
Organism: Talaromyces islandicus; assembly: GCA_000985935.1. NCBI lineage: Eukaryota > Fungi > Ascomycota > Eurotiomycetes > Eurotiales > Trichocomaceae > Talaromyces > Talaromyces islandicus. Next base: position 3,598,880 of record CVMT01000002.1, on the reverse strand, counting down.
CTTCGCGTTTTTGTGATGACTGGAAGACCGTAATGAGAATCAACAGCCGTGTCTCCGTGTCCTGGAAAATGTTTGACGGTAGGTACAACGCCTCCCTCTCGAAGTCCATGGGCAGTAGCGCTGGCCACTCGAGATACAAAGTTCGGGTTATCACCGGCACTTCTTACACCTATCACTGGGTTGAGTGGTTCGGAATTGATGTCACAAACAGGAGCATAGTTCATGTTTATACCAAAGAAGTCAAGTGTCTCTCCCGTTGCCTTTCCAACCTCGTATGCAAAATGAGAATCGGATCCAGTAGCTCCCAGGGCCATCAGCCCCGGTTGCTGCGGTACCATGGGCGGTGTAATTCGAGTTACAAGTCCATTTTCTTGGTCAATACCAATCAATAGGGGATATTCATGTCCAGCGTTTTTTGCTTCTTGCTGAAGGGAACTTGTCAAGGCCTACGTATTTCCCTTAGTATGTTTTCATCGTTCTTATTGGTTAAATTTGGAAAATACATGAAGCTGAGCTGCATCCTGAACATTCCGTCTAAACAGGACGATCGCTCCAAGCCCATAATCACGGATCAATGTCTTGATTGCAGTATCTGGTGTGAGACCGTGAAAGCCAGCAGCAAAAAGCTTCATGCTCAAGCTGTTAGCATGCTCAAAAGACTTGTTCCAAGAGGTGAGTTAATTGTACATACCTGACCAACCTTTTTACGAAGTTCCTCTGCTGGGGGCATCGTCCTCGAACTCAGGATGTCCCCCAAGGTTGCCAATTAAGGGAAGAACCCGAATCGTCAGTTGCGGACAAGGCAGACTAGACAAAGTTTGCAGTGTTTTGATAATGGCCGATGCCTCCGGTATATTTTGGAGGTTGGGTACACAAGTTGTTTCTGTCTTTGAAAGATCTTCTAATGTAACTAGTTCATCACACTTGAAGAGTTCCCCACACTTGCCCCTCAACGACCAACATTTGAGAGAAACACGCAACTCTAAGCAAGCTCATACTTTCATATCACTAGTAAAACATATATCAGCAAGAAAGAAAAATATATTCTATGCTATCAATACATTCTTCAATCATGAGCGTCTGAAAAAGAAAAAGCCAAAAATAAGATAGAACCTGGTATGTCAAACAAAGCCCATACAGCAAGTACTAAGAAAGACGCGGCAAAAATAAACGAAATAAGCAAGTCATGCCTGGGAAATACCCGTACCCAAATAATAATAATACGATACAAAATTTTAAAAGCTAAAAAGGTATAAAATGGTTACAAAGGAAAATATCGAATAGAGAAGAGTTTAAAAGGGACAATTCCAGAGGCCTATAAGGTATCACAGACAACCAACCCATTTGGCGGGAAGTGATGTGACATGCAAATCATCGAATGAAACATAATAGAAGATCAGTAAGAAGATAATTATAGTTCTTCTTCTTCCTCTTGAACCGGGGGTTGTACACCTGGTGGGGCAGAGGACGCGTTCAGGCTACTTCCAAATGAGCTTGCCGTCCCTGCAGACGCTGTACCACCAGCAGTTGTATCTGAGTTCTGCGGCGCTGCAGCTGTTCCAAGGACCTCGCCAATGTTGTTGGAAACGTTGGACTCGAGCCGCTTGCGAAGGCCGTTCTCGTCCGCAGTGGACACGCTAGCCCTCGGCTTTTTCAGAGGGCTTCCAACGTAATCGTTGTTTAGAGTCTCGACGATACCATTAAGAGCTTCCGATACTCCGGAATTAGATGCAGCGGCAGACGCTTGTGGTGGCGTTGTCGACAGGGCATCGGTCGACGCAGGAGGTGTGGTCTCTGACGCAGGAGTGTTCATGCTTGATGTATTATCACCCACTGGTTCGGCCGAATGCTGGCGTTTCAACTATATATTTTATTAACAAGGATGTGCAATGGTATTTCCGAATTAAAAATAAACATACCTTGATCTTGCGGACGCCCTCGGCCAGGTCCCCTTGTCGACGAATGTCATCGGGGGATAGGTGAGTGGTCCCGTTGGTTTCCTCCTCCTCGGCTTTTGTGGCAACGGCGTCTTCCTCATCTTCATCACTATCCATATCGCTTTCACTTGCTTTCTTGGACTTCTTCCCCTTCGCTGTATTCGAGTTCTCGCCTTCACGATAATTCATGAACCCGACAGCGCCACCCGGTTTTAGCGGTGGTAGATTGGCGAAGTCGGTTGATTTTCTCTTTGCAGCCGCCTCCTTCTCCGGGGATTTTGACTTAAAGATACCCATTTTTTGTAATTGACCTGTATCATACTTTAGTTTCAAGATTCAAAGTAAAGAAAGCAATAAACTCACGTTCACCACGGTACATAAATGTGAATACCGCGTATGGCTTGTCGGTAGGGTCAATCCCAGTCACAGTTTGAGTGCTGATTGTCTTTGGATCAAGAGTTTTAGGCTTCGCGAAGCTTGTCGTATGGTCAACATCTGCAGACCCGTTTTCGCCCTGACCCCCACCTGATTCATCATCATCATCGTGTGCATCGAATTGAGGCGAATATTCGCCTCTCCTGATTTCTCCGGAAGCAATTACTCGGAACAGTGCGACCTTGATTTGGCCAGCAGATTCTGGGATCGGATCATCGTCAGAATCTGAAAAGGAACCTTCGTCGGATAGGTTTTCAAGAGGCGACTTCGAGTCGTCACCATATCGCATGATGCTCTTATCTTTCTTTTCTGACATAGTATCATCCATATCCAAGTCTTCCGCTGCGTTTGAATCTCTATTCAGCCTTCGCTTTGCCATCTTCTGTCTCCGTCTTTCGATCTTAGCCGCGGCATCTTTGCCATCCAAATCCAACCCGTTTAACCAGCGCTCAAGGCCGACTTCGCGGAAAAGAAATTCGCGCTCTGCAAGGCCCCCGCCTTCCGAATCGGGCACGCTGACCCAGCGTGAATTAACCCACGTCTCTTCGCCTCTGCGTAGCAATGTTGCCACTTCTTCTTTTTGACGTCCATCAAAGTATATGTAAGCGGCAACGGTCTCATTCTGGGACCCTGTCAGGGGCTGATATGGTCCGACAGAGCCTATATACTGCCCTCGCTCATCGGTCTTACCGGGCAAACCCCCAACAATCTGGGGCTTAGGATTTGGGTCCTCCGTCGTTGGTTTCGGCGTAGAATATGGTACGCTTTGACCGGGATTGAGAAGGGTTATCGAAACGGCAAACGTAGACTGTTGTGGTTTTTCATTTCCGTCGATCTTTGGTGCAGGAACGGGGATAAAACAGGCGATTCGTGATTGACGAGACTGGCGTTGTACTGAGAATTCAGGAATAGGCCCATCTGGTGTGTGGATACTGACAGCTAAACCCTTGAAGCAAGGCATAGCTGTAGTGTATCTCGCGGTGCAAGCGAGCAAGCGATGAGCGAGAGGAGGCGAAAATGGATGATCGGTCCGATAGCACACAAAAACAGATTTTGTAAATGGATACTAGTGACCCAGAATAGTGCTATATCTAAAACAGCGCAAGGCGAGACGCTGAAAAAAAAAATCCGATTGTGGGGTGGATAAGAAGGGTGGTGAAATATTGGGCGGTGTCGGTGGGACAGTGATGCGCAGTGGACAGGCAACAACAGGTAGAGAATCTGTCGCAAGGCAACTATCTTCTGCTTAAGAGCTCTTGTCAGTGTCCAGATGAGCTTCAAGAATGACAGTGACGGGCACAAACAAAAAAACATGCACCCAGTGAATGTCACTGGCCGGGGTCATGCCTCCATCGGGTGGGGTGGCTAAACAGCCAATAGCGAAGTGAAAAAACCGTGGCGAATCAGAGGACAGTGGCGGGCAATTCTGAAACTGTTTTCAGGCTTGTAAGCAGAGAGCGCAGGCACACGATCGACACGGATGGGAGGTTGGTGATCAAAGTTTTGGTTTGTTGTTGTTGTCACAGCTGGTGTTGATTCCCCGGGCTTGTGGATTGGCCTTGGTGGAGCACGAAGGCGGTCAGAGCCCGGCCCACGTGATGCACCTTAACTGCTCATCTGCGACACCTCACCTGCTCAAACTCGCTCTGCGTGCGTCTGCTACTCGAAACGTGTGAACCAGCGAGCCGACTCGAGCTTGTATGCAAAGGCCTTGGCATTTTCTTTGCAAATATACTTTATTTTTTATACAGCAAGATTCATAAAGCAACTATCAACCCGAATATACTTGGTACAAATTAACATCATTCATGACCAAGAGGTCTGTTGATTTATTATTCAATCTAAGGATGAAAAAATACTCTTCTGGTAGTATTTTAGTTGCTGCGACCAGTTATCCAAAGACTGCAAACACGCTGGCAAGGTCTCAATTCAGCATGGTGTTAAGCCTCAGCTGGGTTCCAGTGTTGACAATGCAGCCTCCCAGGCTAGCAGAAGAGTGAGTCAACAGTTATCGCAGTAACGAGTCACCCTGAAACAAATTTCACATGCTAGAATTGTGATGTGTAGTGGCCGGAAGTGTAGACGCTTGTGTTGTAGATTGTTGTATTGTCGTCAATGACATATTGAGCGCAGATTAAATCCATTTACTCCGCAAATTATGGTGAAGCATCGGGGTCCCCATCAAAGTCAAGGACATCGGCAACTGGCTGGGAGAGATGGGCCATGTCAAGAATTGCCTGGAGAGCTGTATTATTGACCCCCATATCGAACAAACGATGTGGGTAATATGCATTTGCCATTCCACCACAGCTTGGCCAGGTACGCATAATGGGTGGATGAGCAACATGAAATCGTCTTCTTTGCATCATTTTCGAGACAAGACAGTGGTTCCTTTCCTGATTTTTCCCATGGAACCCCACTTACGACGTCCTGATGCCTGGTAAAACTCTCGCACTCCTTCGGGGTTCTATTACATTTGACGAAGCCATCGAGCAGGAAGTGGATATGATACTCGACCTGTCCTATCCGGAATGCCGCATAGAATTCTTTGTGTTTCTCTACAGTCACCGCGATGATATCGCAAAAATTGTTTCGGATAATTTGGGTCTAGGTCGATCCATCCAATGTCGCTTGGGAGAAGTGAAAGAGTGGATACATGGTAGTTTCAACGTTTGCATCCAAGTTCACGTTGAAAACTGGAATAACCGCTCCACAAAGTTACCCCGGATTGGGTCGTGGACATCGGACTCAAACGGAATATTGCAACTTACCAATCAGCCGCTTACTCTTCGCCTCCATCAGTTAGAAAATTCCGGCATACCGACCAACATTAGCCGGGAACTCACCTACCCATCAACTGATTCGTATTATCTAGATATACTATCCTGTCATGATAACCGTATACGACACCAGCCCAACTCCATGTATGACGAAGAGGATGACCGTGCCCAGGTAGCAAATCTGAGTATTATGCGGGCGCTTCTTTATCACTTTGATGACAGAGAGTCTCGCCAAGGACCTTTTTTCTACAAACTCACAGACCTCAATCCAAGCAACATATTTGTCGACAATCAGTGACATATCAAATACCTGGTTGACCTCGTGTGGGCTTGCTCACTGCCTTCAGAGACTTTGCGTGCCCCGTATTGGTTATCAGGCCGCACTGCAGACAACATTCTTGGTGAACATCTCGAGGCGTTCAACACGGCCCATGAAAGATTCTTGAAATTTTTGAGGAAGAAGAGAAGCGATATCCTTCTCTACTCAATGTCTGCATTTATCGGACAAATGTCATGAGGAAGGACTGGAAAATTGGAAACTTTTGGTACTTCCAAGCCCTGGATAGTCCCAAAGGCTTATTAAACATTTTCCGTGACCATATCCAGCCCAGGTTCGCGATTTCCCAGAGCACTGATGAATCAGACTTCTCGAGAATTGTGTTCGAGTACTGGGCTCTGGATACAAAGGATGTCATGGTGAGGAAGTTGAAAGACAAGGAAACATATGACAAAAAGCTAGTTTTACTTTTTCAGGATGGCTCCAATAGCGCCTGATACAAAAGCAGGATGGTATTTGTCACTGAATCAATAGGCAAGTATTTGGGTCTTGCACGCCCCTAACGAGGTTGGTTCTTCTTGCGTCGTCTTTGCGCATCAATTCATCAATTCCCGAGGAAGATAACTGTCGCATCATCACATCGTCTGTGAGTCCTCCCATAACTGATTCCCGGTCCTCCTGAACCTGGTTCTCAGTAGCCTTTCTGGCAGCAGCTCTCGGCTCTTTGTTTTTCCTCTGCACGTCTTTCTTCTTCGACGTTGGTCATGTTGAATTCTATGGTCATTAATTGATTATTCATGAGGATCCAGCACTTACTTTCAATGGTCCGGCTTACTACGATTTCAAACTAGATAAATCTGAAGTAGGCAGAGAGGAGCTATTTCTAACCAACTCCTAGCACTGCGGTCTAGGAAGGTCGTAAGGTCGTATTATTAAGAGCTTCACACGCCAAGCTTTGAGAGTTGAGACTCTCGGCAGAAGAGAAGAGAAGAGATGCATGGGAGCAAAAGATGAAGCGAAGTGAGGATACTGCATTTTGATAATCAAAATTGCCCGGGTACCTTGTAGTCCAAGGCAGGTTCTTGGAGCCTCAGTTGGTTGGTTGCCTAGTCAGGTTCATCAAATAGCCCACTTCAGCGGGATTTGTCTCCAATAGATCTTTTAGGATCACATCGTAGTAGGACGGTTTGATCGGGCCACCCAAATTGAGCTTGACACGTCATCAGTAGCAATAATAATGCAGAGGCCAGTGCTTTACATTCAAACTTTGCCGTTCCTAGATTACTGCATTAGCCTTGCCACCTGGGCACTCCCACCAGTTCAATAAGATTTTACGCCGGATGGCGGTTATCGATTTACATCAGAATCTTTTTTCTTTTTTCTTTTCCCTTTTTTTTTTAAAAAAAAAAATATATATATATATATATATATACTCAATATCTTGACATTTGTCTGACAGCTTTAATTAAAAAAATTGGTGTAAATAACTTAAGCTATAGAAAGACGTTTTATATCACATATGTCTGCAGAGGCCGCTTTCCTGCAGGTCACAATTGAAACACCTCGTCATCTAATTTCTTGTGACGCCGCGACAGTTAGCTTAAATTCGCTGTGTAGCTTGTTCCAGTACTGTAGCAGCTGGACGGTATCTCTCGAGGACGAATGGCCGAATTCCTTACAAAACCCGGTCCAGGCTATGCATCGCCTGAACAATCTTCGAACATGGTCTCGGGATGCTCGATTTTCAATGAGGTTGCGCTGTACTATACGGGCTCATCATAGATCACACACGGAATTTGTTTAAACTATTCAGCAGGGAAAAAATCTTTCGCCTTTGTGTCCAAGTTTTTGGCCACCCCGTCGATTTTATTGATTACTGCGAGCAGCTCTTCACTCGTCCTTCTTGATTGATTTCTAACCCGCCTGAGTAACTGGTGTCACAATAAAAGGGGCTCTATTCTATTTTTAACAAGATTAAGAAAGCTCTTAGTCTTTTATTGGTACCAAGACTAGATTCTGCTCTTTCCAAGGCTTCCATCATAGCGTCAAAGAGGTCTTTCAATGTATCTCTTGTGTGGGTGAGACTCCCTGCATCTCTCATTTCAGAGACAATGTAAGTCTTGACTTCTGGTGTAAGATCACTGGAACCATTTTCCTGCCGGAAAAGTAGACCACGGACAATATCTGCTGTCGAACTGTTCTGCAGGAAGTGAATAAGCGGGAAAGAAAATTTGCCTTCTGAGAGATCATCACAGAAGCCTTTCTTAGCAGTGTACTGTGAATCATATTAACATCGGTATGAATATAGATCAATTGAGATATAAAATGTACCTCTTCAGAAGTCAAGTTCAGGTAATCATCCCGAATTTGATAGTATCTTCCCATTAACGTTATTAGGTGAGAAAGATCATGGCATGGCTCAGCGCTCGCTTCGACTTGTATAAGCCGCAGTGCCATTCGAAAGAATCCTCCGGTCTTATTATCAACCATTGTCAGATATTCCTGGGTTTTGGGACAAGTCTTGTGGAATTTCCAGTAGATATCAAAGGTTTGCCCAAAGACAAGCGTTTCTAGCTCATCTTATTTTGCATGTATCAGTAAGATGTTCAAGAATCAATGGTAAAGTTCTAGGATAGGCTTGTACCCACCAAGAAAAACTTTTCTGCACTCAGCGTTTTTTAGTGATTCCAGCTGAATGGCGACTCTCGAATATAGATACGTTGCACTATTAACAGTCTGGCTCATTCCAAAAACAATGTGTGCAGCTGGCTTCCCACGCCGAAGAATTGATCCATCTTCAATGTCATCGATCCTATTAAAATAGTCAGCGGATGTAATGAAATGGCACAATATCATATAACCAACATTAGCGTTGCGTGGAACAGCGTAGTGACCACATCCTCTATAATCGTAATTGAATCGCTAGGCAATTGAAACCATACTCGCAAGCATTCAACTAATCTGCCAACAGTCTTCTTCCCAGGGAGCGATTTCGTGTAGTTGTAAGGTGCCATGCATAGCTTGTAATGTTAGCCTGACTAGAATGACAAGAGTATTTTCATACTCACTTCCTCGGCCGGTGCTTTTGAAAACGGTGCTAGAATGTCTGGTATTTCTGACGCAGTAGTGCATTCGTCCTCTTCTTTTTCCGGTTTTAGGGACTCTGCTTCTGCAGTTAATAGTGTTCCGTCTTTTGTAAATGATTTGGGGGGCGCATGTCCCGGAAGTCTCCAAGCTGTATGGCTGCGCCCGACCAGCTGAGCGCGATCTATCTCAGATGTGGTGAGCTTTCTTCCATGGTACCGGGGTGAGCGGGCCTGGTAATAACAACCTCCTCCAAAGGCCAACATTGCAAGAACCATATAGCGGCGCATATCAGGTGATTTGTAGACAGGAGAATTTTTCCAGGCCTCGTATTCGTCTAGAACATCTCTCTCGATAGACAAAATCTCTTGTTTGAGAATCTCTTTAGATTCGCTTTCCGTGTAACCGTAATTCGACATCAGAACCGCCATTGCGTTGTGTATTACATCAATATTACCGCTCTGGGTATGTTCTTCAAATTCCTTGGGAAAACTATAAAGATCATTTACTAAGCCCAGGGCTAGGCAGCCATGCTCAATCAACGGGGAGACTGAATCTTGTTCTTCCTGGCTTATTTTTAGGCCATGTAGAGAATGCAGCATGTGCTCGATCAGTCTGACATTCTCCGTAAGTAAAGAATACTACCCCGAAGACTCAAGTCAGCAAACCAAGAAGTGAGACTCACTTTCCAGCACTGGATACGGTTCTATGTTTTTTATATTCTTCAAATGTCACTTCATGAAGAGGTGGTACAGGCTGCGCTCTCATGGTATGCTCAACTGCTTGCAACGCACGCTTATAAGTATGATCGTCGCTAGCAACTTGTTTCGATAATTGAAAAACTGAATCAAGGTATAGGTTGTTAATTTTAAAGTCGCAGGGTGATCGCTTTCCTAGTTTGTACTCTGAGATAAGACCAAGGCAATAATCATCCGCCATCGCTCTGTGCTGAAATATTTTGTCAACAAGCGCATTCGTAGGCGACACGTAAACCTACTTGCTCCCCACCAAGTGCGTCCGTTTCATCTGAATTCGTTAGAGCAGACACCCACGATTATGACAGGAGGCATACCATCCCATAGCACCACGAGAGTTCCAAAGCGCACAATAGGAGCCACCATATCTGGAGGGCATTCTGGCATCACATACATCAAAGGAGAATCTTTTTCGTCTGCAGTGAGAGGGGTATCTTCCTTGCCGACAGTTTTGGCCCATTCTGACTTCACTGCCCTCGCAGCCTCCAGCATTCCCTCTCTGGGTCCAGACACGCGAAAAGGAAGGATGTGAAAGTATCCTTCTGGCAGTTCGCTCTGCTCCAGAGTCCGGGAATGTTGGTATGGGAAGTCATCCAAGATAGACATGATTGAGTCACCACAAAAATATTATCTTGACACTTGTAAAGAGTAAGCGGGGAAGTAATTTATTTGATGTAATCGGCCAATGCCGATGAGAGTAGGATAATGGATTAGGGAAGTGGAGGATGTGTGAAGGAATACGAAGTGTCTGACCGCTACTTATATTATAATTTATCCACTAGAGAGTGGAAATTTTGCTACTCCCTATCCGCGTGTGATATATTTGCTTTTTTTGTGTGTGTGTGTCTGTGTGTGTGCGTGTGACACTCTGTGTGACCGATCAACTGATAATCACTTAGGTATTTGTCTCCGTACATACGCCGTACGTAAGTAGTGGTCGAGATATCAATTCTCAGAGCCAATCAATCGTAAAGAGGGCGCTGTACTCCGAACGACGGTCTAAACTTTGAGATGGTTGGTTGAGAACTGAGTGGCTGAAGATCTATTTATTTTCAGTGGGTGGCCTATGGCTACTTCTTGTTTGCTTTTGATTTTCGTTCTTATTTTTCTTAAAAAAAAAAAAGAAAAAGAAAAAAATTGAAATAGCCGGAGCTACATATAGAGATTTGGGTCTAAATAGCCAAATATGGTGTTGAATTATAACTCACTTACATGCCGTCAACAAATAAAGTAGGTTTAATGACTCGCAACTGACTTTATTATGCGGAACGATTTAGAAAACCTCATCAATCCTAGGTTTGTTACTTTGGAGTATCCGTTATAGATCGTTCTAATTACGAAGTACCAGTTGACGGAGTACTCCAATTTATTGTTCAAAAGAGAGTGGGAGAGTAGGCAGTTTTATCGCCGGTGGGAGAGAAGCATGATGCGGAGATCCCATATTTACAGTTTACCATTGGCATTTAAAGAAGAAGAAGAAGAAAATTGTTTTTCTGGAAGTTATTGGTATGTAAAAATCAGATCTCACGTTCCTTGATTATTGTCGGTGTACTGTATAACCATACCATCCATCCCGTCAGAGATCCGAGAACGGACAAGGGGCTTGTAAATAAAGATTGTGCCCATTTGGTCAAGTATATGTAGTTTTCAGTTTTTTGCCTGGATAGTAGTAAGATTGTGTCTAAAATATATTGTGTAATATGCTGAATGAAGACATACCCGTAAAATACTAGCACTTGCTGACATCTGGATATAGGATCAATTAGTGTTTATTCCAGATACCGGCATACATGCGTCTTTTGGTAAGTCGTTTTAGCAGAAGCAAACTATTTTCATATCCACATTGCCACTATTTTTCCTTCAATATTGTAATAAGCCCTCCATGTGTCTATGTATCAATGGATATTATATAAAGTGCTAGATGTAGCATTGAATACATTTATTATCGCTCTCTATCATTATTTAGTTCTCTTTCTCTATTTGGATTTTCAGGTCTAACTACATCTATTCGGCGGTATAAAGGGCAGCCTCACTATGGGGAATTTTTCCCAACAAGACCGGTAAACAGGCCAATACGTTAAGCAATTGGGTTCAAAATGGAACCAAACAGCAACTTTTCCAATTCACCCACGTCATCTAACCTCTCAATGTCCAGCACCAGCTTCTCGATTTCATCGCGACGCTTCTCCTCGATGATTCCATGTGTCAAGCGTCGCCATTTATCGACAATATCTGTGTTTGATACCCCGGGAAATACGCTCTTGGGGCCCTCCAGTTCTTGTGTGAGAGTCGTTCCAGACTTGAGCGTAATGGTCACTCGTTGCTTATACGTGTCTCCTACATCAGGCTCGTGCACGCATTGGGTCTTGCCCACTAACTCCCATATAATATCTCGATCCAGCTTGTCGTGGCCGAACTGGTCTGCTAGGACCTGGCCATCAACGAGCTGGACAGCGGCTGTATAAGCACAGCTCATCTGCCCTCCAGTCGTCGATATTGGCCGTTTGACTTCAAATCCGCCGTGTTTCCATGCAGCCTCGCCCATTTCGAGCTTAATGCCAGCAATTTCCCCCACGTCGGCCAGTTCCTTAGGATACCGTTCTTGTAATGCATGTATACAATCAATTGTGCAGTGCGTAGCGGCCATTGAGGCATGGAGCTTGACTCCAATCAGTCGTAATTGCCATTTCTGCCCCAACTCCTTTGAAACCTCCTCGGGTAAATATCGGGGCTCCTTACTCGAGCCATCTCCGAACATGGCGAGAAAGCCTCCGTATGACTCTTCATAGACATTTTTGATTCCGGTATAACCCTGTCTTGCCAAAAGGGCAGCAAAAAGGCCATTGCGAGCAGCAAATCCGTGTTGCATGCGCTTTGCATCACTGCCGAACTGCGCCGCCATTAACCCGCCGGCTTGCGTACAGGCAATGCCGAGAGCGTCTTCGATAGATTCAACAGACAGGTTGAGAAGTTTACTAACTGCTGCAGCGGAGGCCGACGGGCCAAATACAGCCCCTGAATGCCATCCACGCGTAAGCATATCTTTGCCGTATAAGGCATTGCCGACTCGCGGCCCTGTCTCATACCCGGCAATGACTGAGAGTAGGAAAGTCTTGCCGTCAAACTTGGTCGAATTCTTAGCACTCTCCTGACTAGCCGCTGCAAATAGGGCTGGGAGGATTAGAGAATTTGAGTGCAGAGGAGCTGCTAAGTGCCAGTCATCGAGCTCGAATCCCTGGATGGCAGTACTGTTTAACAGCGCAGCAGGTAAAGGGCCGATTTTCTGTTATCGGTATTAGCATCTCCTTTACTAATTTCCTGAAACAAAAGCTGCCTGAATATGTAAAATAGGTGGAATACCCTTTCATAGCCCCAAACACTGCAGTTCCCTGGTGACTCCATATCAAATACAGCTCGGGCAGCAGTCTCGGTCCATGGTAGATGAGAGCCCACAATGGCGCAAGCAAGACCATCGAGAATTAGGTGCTTGGCGCGAGTGCGCACATCTTCAGGAACATCATCAAAAGAGACTCTTTGGATCCACTGGCACAATTGCTTTGTGACTCCGGCTTCATGCCCGTTACTAGCACCGTGTCCCCGCGCCATTATGAAGTGTTTTTTGCTCCTTCTTCACGATGAAAAATATGTGTATGAGAGAAAAAGAGAGGGGGGCGGGGGAGAGAGGGGGAGAGAGGGGGAGGGAATCCGCGATAGCTGCCCATCAATGATGTCGCTCATTCAGAAAATCTACTAGTGCAGACTATATATGTAACTATGTATCTGGGTGGTGATGCCGTTCCCGGCCCGATCTCACCTTCTAATGCGTAAGAAAACGGCCCGCACCGGAGGATGTTTTTGCATCAGCTGCGAAGTATACCAGTCAGTCGATGAGCTTTCGAAAAGGAAATAACAGTCCCTTTAGACTAGTCAAGCAGCTGGAATCTAATTGTGGGCTGGGATGTTGAAGGGAATCCGGCTGCGGGGACGACATCTGGCGCCAAAGATCCAAGGCGCGTCCCGATCTTCTTCCCAACGCTTCACTCCCAGCCTAACCAGCCCTTTCCAGCGCCCCCCGCATCATCCAGGCTTACCCAGGTCGACATCATCGCTAAGCCCTGTAAATACTCCCGAAACGATGTCTCTGACGCGTTCCACTGCCCCATTGGTGTGGGTTGATTGCGAGGTCTGCTACCAGGACACTTTGAGTTCCCCGCAATGCGCTTCCGACTTTGCCACATAGCTTATCAGAAGAACAAGAAGCTAATCGAAACATATTTCTACTTAGATGACGGGCCTTGACTCCGAAACCGACCAGATCCTTCAAATTTGCTGCTTTGTTACGGACGCGCAGCTTCAACTCCTAGAGCCGAATGGCTTCGAGACGATTATCCACCAACCCAAGTCGACCTTGGACACGATGTCACAATGGTGCATTGACACCCATGGTAAATCCGGACTGACCGACGCCGTTCTTGCATCGACCACAGACGCCGCCACAGCAGCTGCAGAATTGCTGGCCTATATCAAGCAACACGTCCCGGAGCAGCGCACCGCCATTCTGGCAGGGAACAGCGTCCATGCAGACCGGGCCTTTCTCGCCAAAGGCCCATACGCCAAAGTGCTCGACTGGCTACATTACCGACTGCTCGATGTGAGTACGCTGAAAGAGGCGGCTAGACGCTGGGGTAGTGAGGAGCTCCTTCGCAACGCGCCGCCGAAACGTGAACTTCACTTGGCCAGAGACGACATTCTTGAAAGCATTGCAGAAATGAAATACTACCGGGAGAAGCTGTTTGACGGGCGATGAATCAGCGTCGATTCCTGGTATATCTCAACTTCGTTGCCTTCTAGGCAGTTCTTGGCCATGTGATTCCGATTCCAACGATCTTGTCGAGGGACGACGTGAAGCGAAATCGGAATTCTTTACGCAGGGCCCATTACGGACTTGACCAAAATCCAGTCAAGGCCTTACCAGGCGTATACTGCCTCAAGAATTAACAGTCGCCATGTCTGAGAAGTTTACACAGCAGTTTACTTTGCAAGACAGATCCCGAACTACATGGATCTATTAATTTCAAATTGGCATGAACACCCGCTTCACTCTCTTATGATGGCTTTTAACTCCATCAGACTTCCGCGAATAAGAAGTTGCATTGGCCAGATCGTATTATTACTACGTACGTATTATCATTAACAAAGGGAAGAGTAAGGTATTTTGCATCTTTATCGGGTAATCTCAGAGCATAAGAGGAATGCGATAGCTCCACCCTAATCCTTACTGAAAATTTTCGGAATGATTGTGTAACTTGAAAATCCCATTTGCAGCAGTATTTCAACTTGAATGTCTGCTGAAAATTTGACGCCTACTCAGCGTTGATTTGAAGCATTTTGGGCTGGCATTGCCGCTTTAGCCCTGACGAGGACAGTTTCACTTTTCTTATTCAACTATAATCACACCAATACTGTCCTTCATTTCACCCTCTATTCTCGAGGATATTAATTTACTATTATTTATAATTCGAGTAGTCATGCTATTCTTAATACTGACGATAATCATTAGCGCACAAGCTAAGATAATAACAACGGATTTCAAGGTTGACGTGACTGGTACTGCATATCTTTCCTGCAATAAAAGTTCCCAAGTTCTCTACACAGGCCATACTTCTCATGGCTTGCCCATTTACCCAAACTCAAATCTTTCGAATCCAGCATTGAGGAAAACCAACTGTTTGAGCTGGGTTGATGACCACACCATACCACCTGAGAATGTCTCATCTATCTCTATTCGAGCTCAACACCCCAAGATTTTTGCACCAATGTACAAATGGCACCGGCTCCCGTTTCTTATACAACAAGACCCTTATCTCAGAAAGTGGAACGAAAGTATTTTCCAACAAGCCGACATGTATTATGGCATGCCAACAGTGCAATACCTACCCGACGGGGGTCTCAATGGAAGTGGTATATTGGATTGTGCGAGGCAGATACAACTACGAGTAAAACACTGGGCCTATGCTTATCGTATGTCAAACGATACGCGGTGGGCTAGCAGGACTTGGGAAGAGCTCCTTGTGGCATCGGGCAATTCCAGTCAATATTTTGGAGTTTCTGGTGATAACTGGAATACTCAGTAGGTTAACATTGCGTATCCCCTGTTTCATCTATCTAATCATTCAATACTAGGCATTGGCTAGATGTTGGAGAACTTTTAACGGCGTTTGCAATTGCATATGACTGGCTTTATGACATATGGACTAATGATCAACGCAATGCAATCATGTGGTCAATTATCTCATTAGGGCTAAATAAGGGATATGAAGCCTATGAATCGGATATGTGGTTTCTTTTCGTTGAAGGGAATTGGAATTGTAAGTCTCTTTTCGACCCTCTTCCATTGGAAAAGGTAACTCATGGGGCTCAAGCACAGGTGTTACAAATGCAGGCATTATCACTGGTGCACTTGCAATTTATAATGAAGATCCGACAGGAATAGCAGCAAAGCTTCTTGAGCTTGCAATTCCAAACGCTCAGCAGCACTGTGCCCAGGCCGTCCACTCGGACGGAACTTGGACTGAAACTCCAGACTATTGGTAGATATATATTCCTGGTTATATATTATTTATCCGAAGCAAATATTAACATCAATTAATATTGTAGGTATTTTGGAGTTCAAACGCACGCGCAAATGAGTTCCGCTTTGCTCACGGCTACAGGAAGTACACATAGTTTACTAACCATCAATCCGGCTTTCAAAAAAACCCCATTATTTCACATATACGCCCTTGGGATGACCGATCTTTTCAATTACGGAGACTGCGGTTATTATGATCCCATGGTTTTGACCAAATTTCATGTTACATCTTGCCTAACATAATTTTATTAGGACCAGAAAAGTTTACCGCAACTGCAAACGCCATGCTCTTCTACGGTGACCAGTTAAATAGTATGTTTGCCGTTGTCCTCGATATAAGGATCTAACTGACGATTGTTTAACTACATTTCCTATGTATACGCTTTATCAACGGGATTTCACAGAAGCTGCTGATCCATTGAGTATGTTTTGGTATGACCCCCAAGTCACTGGTGGGTGGTACATGGGTCTGCCCCTGGACTCTAATTTCTCAAACACTGAGAGCCCGTGGGTATCAATGCGGTCTTCCTGGACAGACACAACGGGTCTTTTTGTCGCTATGAAGGCCGGTCCTGCGGTAGGACATCAGACACGTACGTATTAACCAATATTAACAAATACTATGTTTTATCAACTACGACACATATACTGATCCTTAAACAACATCAGACAGCAACATCGATGCCGGTGATTTTGTTTTGGATGCGTTAGGCGAGCGATGGGCAGGAGAACTTTGCCAGTCCTCTTATCTTTCAACCGGATATTTTTCCAGTGAAAGCCAGAACAGCACTCGCTGGCTATATTACCGAACTCGCACTGAAGGACAGAATACTATTGTGTATAATAGATCCAACCAGATTGTCGATGCGAAACCGTCTTGGATTCGATTTGAAACAACGGGAGAGGCTCAAACAGGCCCCATCAGCCAGGTCAAAAAAGATAGCGCAACATACTGGATCGCCAACTTGACCAACTCATACGGTGGTGTCCATATCGAGAGAGGGATCAGACTTTTTAATGGTCGAAGCCAAGTGCTTCTCCAGGACGAAATCACCGAAGCAATTTCACCCTGTCAATGGAGGATGCATACAAACGCAACAATCAAGTACAGAAAAGGAAAAAGGGTAGCTGGTTTGTCTCGCCATGTTCGTCTCATTGAGTTGGGATTGATTGTGACTTATCTAGACCTTTTCCTGAATGGAAAATCACTCACGGCAAAGATCCAATCACCGGAAGGGTTGACATTTCGAACAGTCAAAGCCGCCCGTGGAGAATCTAGTCCTAATCTCCCAGGGGGAGAAACTGATCCTGAAAACAGTGGTGTGCAAGTCCTTGCAGTTGACATACCTGCAGGAACGCATACTATTGCCGTCATATTCTCACCGGCTTGGGGTAATTCCTGGAAAGCAGCTGTACCACCACTAGTAGATCTGGAAGACTGGACGTTAGCTTCTCACCTGAAAGTCTAATACAATTAGCGACATTAAATGTAGCCCGTTCTTTACTTGATCAGTGACCTTTCTAAATAAGCGTGCCGCTCTGCTACATGACTACTAATGAGTATATCAGGTACCGTATTTTACGGGCTATTATACATTAACATTTGAAATCTGTGAGCATCGAAAAAGTCTAGAACACTACAAATAATGTTGGTTTCGGAGATGTTAAACATGATTTCCTAATCAGACAAAGGCCCAAATAAAAAGCTCTATTCCGCTTTTGTTTAGCGTCACATTTTCCCTATTTATAGCCGATGGCTGGTCAACTACTCTTTATGGTGTTGCGATTCCAATTGGGATTGAGTAAATTACACTAGGATCCCCGAGATCGCTGCCCCCAGACCCAATATGCGCCCTCGACAAGGGTCCTCTGATGGTACCAAAAAGAGAGCCTGTGTAGAGTGCAGGCAGCAAAAAGCTAGTAGCTCGCGGCACTGTGCTTCACGAATGGACGATGCTGATCTTGATTTGAGTAGATGCGATGTTCAGATGGCTCGGAGGAGTCTGGGACACCCTGTTTGCGCTGTCGACGGCAGAAGCTACCCTGCGTCTATTCAGCCCCCTTCCATCGGGTGCACAAACGCAAGTAAGCGTCATGTCCGATCCTGTTGAGCGAATCTCATTGCAATCTAGACGTATGGAAGAGCTCGAGAAAGAAGCTTCAGCCCTACGACGAGAGCTTCAGGTTACTTCTACTCCGCCCACAACCGGTGAGTCTCGTATTGAAGAGGAGCTTCTATGGCAAGCTAACTGTTCAAAAGTGATAAGAACTCAAGATACTCGGGACTACGAGTCGACAGAGGCCAGATCCATCGATGCACTTGAGATTGGCTCCCCGATCATAGATCACTGTTTTAGGCTATTTTTCCGTGACTACCACCCCTTGCTTCCGGTTCTTGATCCCACAATTATGCCGAATAACCTGTATGGAAAGTCTCCGGTCCTCTTTTGGGTCGTAGTGTCCATTGGTGCTCGAAAGAACTTGGCCCATCCAAATCTGATAACTGCTTTGTCCTCTCGAGTTTCTCCACTTATCTTGACCTCCCTGAGCACTCGGACCAGGTCTCTTGAAGCAATCAAAGCCATGCTGCTTCTTATGGAATGGCCATTCCCGTCAAATCCCTATCAGGGCGAGCCCTCATTTGTATTGAGTGGTGCGCTTGTTCACATGGCAATGCAAAACGGATTGCATACCCCATATCTAAGCAAGGATGTACCGAAACTAGAGGCACAGTCAAGTTTTATGGAGTCTTCCACCGTGGAAAGAATACGATTGTGGGCCTATGTTGTCATTGTCTACCAAAGGCAAGACCCCAAATCTCACCTTGGGATTCCTAATGCATAACAACTACTTAGGTCTTGTTCGGGGTGCGGACAACCTCCTCTATTGTCTACCGACGCATACACCGACCAAGAACAACTCAAGCGCATATTACTACAACTTCCCACCGACTTACAACTCCAGTTTCAGCTTTCCAATATCATGACAGGTGTACAGAAAAAATTGGTCCAATTCAGCTCAAGGAAACTGACTATACAGCAAGAGCAAAGTTTGAATTCTATTTTAAAAATGGCCACTAGTCAATTTGACAGTTTAGAACTTACCACTTCGTCAAGTAAGTCTCGTCAACCATGATACTTTCGAAATCAAACTGACAAGCGAATGGACTGGGAAAAATTCCATGTGGTCATATGCCGTTTAGAGGTTCTTGCCATGCACTTTTTCAAACCATGGGAGAACATCGATATACAAACTTGCCAGATAATCTTCGACACTGTCCTCCAAGTCTTCACCTTTATAAACGAGCAGGAAAAGCATCATAAACTCAGCAGCTTCTGTCCGCGCTTCGTCATTTCCACAATCAAAATGGGGCACGCTCTTATGTTTCGGCTACTCAAAGGACCCTTTGCAAGCTACGTAGATGAAAAGCTGGGTTCCTCGATGTTTCTTAAGATGATCGATTTTATGAAAACTGCTTCTCTTGAAAACGGTGATAAAATTCATCGAGCAGCGACAATTGTTGAACAGATGTGGAATGTTGACAACATGTTTAAGGATGCCAACGGAAATTGGAACATTTCGCTGCGAATTAAGCATAGACTCTCTGCGGGCGTGGTCCATGAGATCGGTATCCGCTGGAGAGAAAAGCATCTAATGGATCGGCCTGGGGGTATCAGGCAAGATATTGGTAAGCTCTCCTTTTGAGAACAATTCACACAAATAGCATAGGACTAATTGATCATGTTTTTATAGCCGATATGCCGCCTCAGGCAACTACTATTCATTCAGCCCAGAGCGAGGCCGAAAATGAACAAAATAATGTTATAGACTCCATAGATATGAACCCATTTACGGAGCCATTAACCGGGTTTCTGGGAGAATTCGACTTTGATCTGGACGACTTTCTCGACTCACAGTTCATCTAGCACTTAGACGTACGGGGGAAAAACAGTGTTAACATGATCAATTTGAACGGTATTATGCTTTATGTCCTCCGGGAGTAATTTGGCCACCAAACATCAACTCCCAACTTTGAGGCAACCTTGAAGACCCGGCCCGGCTCCCTCAAGAACTGTCTAGCAACAAAAGCAACATCTGCCATTGTCTCTTTATTGTTTTTAGAGTAACATTTCGAATTCCCAGTGGTCTGAATAGAGTGGGCGTCTTGGGAAATAGGTCCTTTGGTGTTCCCGTCGAGTGCAGATGTTGTGGCGTGAAGTATGGCAAAGCCTGGTACTGGGATATTAAGGTTGTGTAGAGCCATGACAGTCAATTTTCAGCTTTAAATAGATATTAGTTAGCCCAACAAGTGCTTTAAAAGCACTACCTCCTCAGTATAAATACAGCTAAGATGCCGTGATTTCACCAGTTCCGGCATGGCAACTTTCCCGGACTGCTTTTCGTGTATACATTATACAGAGACTTTGTATGGTCATGCACCGGGACTGCAATTCTTATGAAACTCAAACTATGCAATAGATTCAGCCGTCTTCTATGTTAGTAAACTATTAATAGCAATACATAGAGCTTGGATTAAAGAGGTTAGAAAGGATTTATGATTTATTAATACGAGTCTAGAGACACAGGATCCTGCACGTGGGCGCATATATAGGCTAACAGACAGTCATCAATTGTATAAATTCAGTTACTAACAATTTTATCAGTTACTAAGTGTATTTACACGTGATAAATAAATCGATATTTGAAAATATCCCTTATCAATGGTACATAGCAGGTAAATTGTTCCAAATGTGGATACATGTAAATAAATAAATAGTCAATTTGGCATGATGAGAGAATGCACTATGTATATATCAAGTAAATTAATTTATAATTTAAAACCCCTGCCAAAAAGGATATTTATTTGGGGAAAGAAGGGGAGGGAAAAAAAGCCTGCAAAAAGGCATTTTCAAGCAGCTCAAGCCCCGCGGGAAGGAGGAAGGAGCTTGGACAGCGATGCGGATATGACGCGAATTGCCCCTCCTTGCCTCTTGCCATCCCGCCGTCCACTCTCGCCCCGTGTCACTTACACTTAACCCTTAGCCGAATTGTCGGTGAGCCTGCTTCCATATAGCTTCTCTTCTTTCTCTTCTCGCTCCCATCCTGAGGGCTCCTGCTTAACCCTGCGCATTGCTTCTCTTTTACCGCTGATTCTGTGTTGTTTCTTCGGCCCCGCCAGAGAATTGTCCCCTGCCATGTCGGTCCAGACCGTGTCGATAACCCCCTTTCAGGACCAGAAGCCTGGAACGTGAGTTGTCAATGACCATTCTGTTTACACTGCTGCTGGCCGAAAACAATTACTGACCATTGCCATTGTGATTATTAGTTCTGGTCTCCGTAAAAAGGTCGTCGTCTTCCAGCAGCCCAACTACTCCGAATCGTTCGTCACCAGCATCCTTCTCTCCATCCCAGAAGGCGCTGAGGGAGCTTTCCTAGTCATCGGTGGCGATGGTCGCTATCACAACCCAGAAGTTATTCAGACAATCGCCAAGATCAGCGCTGCATACGGTGTGAAGAAGCTGCTGATCGGACAAAACGGAATCCTGAGTACCCCAGCTGCCAGCCACCTCATTCGCAAGCGCAAGGCCACTGGTGGCATTCTACTGACTGCCAGTCACAACCCAGGTGGTAAGTTTCGTGCGCAAGTTAGAAGACAAGCGATGGGGTATCCTGGTGTTAATTGTGCCCGTAGGCCCTACTGAGGATTTCGGCATCAAGTACAATCTTGCCAACGGTGCCCCCGCCCCAGAGTCGGTCACCAACAAGATCTATGAGACTTCCAAGGCTCTTCATTCGTACAAGATCTCTCAGATTCCAGACCTGGACATTTCCCAGATCGGCACTCGTAGCTATGGGCCACTCGAGGTCGAGATTGTCGACTCGGTCACTGACTACGTGGACTTCATGAAGGAGATCTTCGACTTCCCTCTTATTCGCAACTTCTTGAGCTCCCACAAAGACTTCAAGGTCCTGTTCGATGCTATGAATGGTGTTACTGGGCCTTACGGTGTCCGTATTTTCCAGGACGAATTGGGACTCCCAGCTAGCAGCACACAGAACTGCGTGCCCAAGTCTGACTTTGGCGGCGGTCACCCCGACCCCAATCTGGTTTATGCACATGAATTGGTCGAGGCTGTTGACAAGAACGGCATCCACTTCGGTGCCGCCAGTGATGGCGATGGTGACCGCAACATGATCTACGGTGCCAACACCTTTGTGTCTCCTGGTGACAGTCTTGCCATCATTGCCCACCACGCGAAACTCATTCCTTACTTCCGCGACCAAGGTGTCTATGGTCTTGCTCGCTCCATGCCTACCTCTGGCGCTGTTGATCTGGTTGCCAAAGCTCAAGGTCTGCAATCGTACGAAGTCCCCACTGGATGGAAGTTCTTTTGTGCCCTCTTCGACAACAAGAAGATGTCTATCTGCGGTGAGGAGAGTTTCGGTACAGGCAGCAACCACATCCGTGAGAAGGACGGTGTCTGGGCTGTTGTGGCGTGGTTGAACATCATTGCTGGCGTTGCTCAGCAGAAGCCCAATGAGACTCCTAGCATCGGTTCTATTCAGAGGGAATTCTGGCAGACTTACGGTCGCACCTTTTTCACCCGCTATGACTACGAACAGGTTGATAGCTCGGCTGCCAACAAGGTGATTGCTAACCTCACTAGCCTGATCAACGACAAGGATTCCTTTGTTGGCTCTTCTGTTTCTGGACGCAAAGTCGTCGACGCCGGCAACTTCTCGTACACCGATCTCGATGGCAGTGTGAGCAAGAACCAGGGTCTGTACGTTAAGTTCGATGATGGCAGCCGCATTGTTGTTCGTCTGTCGGGCACTGGTAGCAGCGGAGCCACCATCCGTCTGTACATTGAGAAGCACGAGAACGATGCTAGCAAGTACGGCGTCGAAACTCAAGAGTACCTCAAGGACAATGTCAAGCTGGCCTTGGATCTGCTCAAGATGAAAGAGTACATTGGTCGTGAGGAGCCCGATGTCAAGACCTAGATGGTACATGAAAAGGTCGTCATGATTTCGTTTTTTTTTTTTTCTTTTCTCTTTTTCTCTTTCTCTATTCCTGGATTCTCAACATCAACTATGTGAAGAAGCAAAGCCCAAGTGATGCATGAGACGGATTAGCGTATAATTTGAATTATGGAAACTCATCTGCTTAGAATGACTATAAATATCAAACGAATTGATTACTAACAATAAAAGATATAATGTAATGAAACTGCAGATCTGGTTCATGGATTACTCGTTAATTAGACTGTATAAGAATGATTATGATATGGCGCACAATACATGGTGTGTCTTTAACCAGCAACCTGAGACTTCAGATTCTGATCCCACCATTGCTGCCACTTGACCACCTTTTCTTCTCTCCGAGCTTCCTCGGCGGCAAAAACAACCGCGTGACTTCTGACTGCTTCCTCCATTGTACACCCAATAAAATGGTTCTGCGCATCACGAACATCCCAGCCCTGATTCTCAACTGCATCCACAGCAGCAACGTACATACGAGCCAACCCCCAGTCACCACCACCATGAGTGCGATCCTCTTTGGGATTCTGCGCCTTGGGGATCTCGATTGTGGTGAACTCGTTTGTTGCAAAGGAGTAAATCCTGATCGTGCGGCTATCATATTCAATCTCGCCTTCGGTGCCGTATACCCATCCGCGCCGCTCGCATTGTTTCTGGGTCGGAGCAATCATGTGCAGGGTAGCTGTCTTTGCAATTCGCGAGGGGAACTTCTTGATCGCCTCGTCGTCGTCATCATCCCAGCGGATTGTGACAAATTGGTCGTCACAGACGTTGTTGTCGGACTCCCATACGCAACGGCCGAACCACGGCCGAGACGCGATCTTCTCGTCTGGCGTCGAGTTCTTGTCATAGTCTTCGGCGAGCTTGCCCATAAGCTGTTTTTCTGCTGCGGCCGCGCCGGATGCCTTGAACGTGTCTTCAATGTCCGGGCAAACAATGTTAAGCGGCCATTTGGTATCGCCCCTGTCTAGTTGCTTGTCCTTGTATATGCGCACAGCGCTATATGTGCACTGACGTTCAATCGGGCAGGTGAGACAGTTGGTCGCGGTGCCGGCCTCCTTTGGTTTCCGTTTACCTTGGAATTGGGTCAGGACCCCCGAAGATGTGATACTTCTGGGTTGGTGTGGAGGCGTGTCTCGAGGGGCAC
Organism: Talaromyces islandicus; assembly: GCA_000985935.1. Classification (NCBI taxonomy): domain Eukaryota; kingdom Fungi; phylum Ascomycota; class Eurotiomycetes; order Eurotiales; family Trichocomaceae; genus Talaromyces; species Talaromyces islandicus. The sequence goes on along the minus strand of CVMT01000002.1, from coordinate 3,574,793 downwards.
CTGGCGGTGGAGAAGAGAGTAGCCAGACAAGAAAATCAATGTCATGGCACGACTTGGTCAATAGAGATCCAACGCCTTCGCGCGTTTCTCGTCTCCAGTTCCCTCGCACGTAGCTGTGAGAAAAGTGCCAGTATCCGACTGGCTCTGTATGCTCGATTGAGACAATGTCACCGATAACACGGTCTGTCAGGAGCAGGCGGCGCAGACGCATGTTGTGAGGACTATATCGCATCACATGACCGATAGAGAAGACCTTGGAGGGGCCAACGTCTTCCTGGCCATGGGGCACAAAAGAACGATAGATGGCAAGACAATCCTTGAGAGAGGTTGCCAGTGGCTTCTCGCACAGTATATGCAGATTCAACGGTGCGATAGCACACATAATCTCCACGTGTAGCTCGTCCAAAGCGCAGACGAACACGCCATCAACCCCCTCTGGCACGTTTTCCTCCCCTCGCGCGACCCTTTGCCGTCGTGTCTGTTCCCATTGTAACCAGTCTTTCCAGTCTTCGAATTCTTGGCCCTCGGCAGGTCGTCCGCCCTCGCCCCAGATGAAGGTCTCGCCGAATTCCTGACGGTTATATGGACGAGGCTCGGCGACGGCGTAGATCGCAGCAGATGTGGCCTCGACGACGGCTTCCGAGTAGGCGTGGCCTCGAGATCCAGCGCCGATGACGAGGAATTTGAGCTTCTTATTGCCCTTTGTGGCCGTCTTTCCAGCTGGGGTGGTTATTGCCATCTCGGTCTAAATATAAACAGTCACGAGTTGCTCAGTTGCGAGGAACAAACCCGGGAAATGGGAGAGAGCTCTAATAAATAATTGCCATGTGTTACAGTGATAAGGCATCCCCGCATTCCACGCTACACGCGGGGGGTGTGGAAGGTGGTAGTTAAATACTAGTATGGTCGTAATGGGCTTTGTGCCTGCTGTGGTTGGCTGCCGTGGGGCCGGTTTGCCGACTTCGCCGTGTTCTCCGGTCCGGGTTCTTCGTCGTCTATCTTACAACCTAATTACTATGTACTTACTTTACTTCAAGCAAGTCAACACTTCAGCATCAATATTGAAGTTCCATCCATTGCCCACATCTCTAGCTACACGGTTCAGGTCTACTCCTCGCACAGGCTGTCGTACCGATTGCCGAGTCCGCAAAAGGCTTTCTGCAAGTCCTTGTCCGGACTGCTACGATCACGGCCAACACGATTGATCCCTGGCACATCCTCCAGAGCCCATGCAATCCGTTCAGCTCCAAGCCGGGCGCCTTCGAGGTTCGGGCCTGCTGGCCCGAGACGGAGAGCTGCCAAGCGGCCGGTCACAAATAGAGGCACGTCGTTCTTCCACATAAGATCGTCCGTCAGGCACGGCAGTCCGTGTAGGGTTTCAATGGGGTAGTCGCAGTTCATGGACTGAAGCAGCGGCATCTGAGTGATGTCTGTTTTCATTCCGGTTGCGAAACAGATGTAGTCTATGCATGAAGGCAGGCCTGCTATAGGCGGGTCGGTAGTGAGTTGCCACGTCTGGGAAACGGGATCGAAATGCCTGTCTCGAATAACGGTGTTGGTGTGAATCGACAGGCGGTCGTGGGCAATATGCTGTTTGAGAAGTTTGTGATAACGGGGTGTGATACTTCCTCCATTCCGTGCTGACTGCAACATCTCAAACCGCTCTGTTTTACGAGAAAGCCACGTCAGTCATAATAGGACGTCAAGGCTGTGGAAGTAGAATCTTAAACCTACCTTCGTCGTCATCTGCCGACCAAAACACGGCCTTGTCATAGTTCTTGAACTTGCCCATCCAGTTCAAGCTGACATCAAAATGTTTGACTTTCAGGTCGCCCCGTATGAGATGCCACACTTTGGTCACGCCTTTGCGGATTGCAATGTGGGATATCTGTGCAGAGGTTAGGCCTCCTCCAATGACCACCATATTAGTCGTTTGACGGCGCTCAATCTTTTTGGTGAGAAGGGGACTCGGAAACTTGGCCCCAATCTCGGAGCTATGACATGCTGCTAATTGCTCATCCTGAGAGAGCTCCCACGGCATCATCTTGGTGTGTCCGGGACCAATTGCCAATACCACTGCCCTGCTATGAAGCTGCCCGTGGCAAGTCGAGATAGTGAATAACTTATTGTTGTCTGGAGACCCTTCTATTTCGGAAAATTGGATATCATGGACATCCGATTGTTGGATCTGGTCCATCTCGTTCAGTCCATATCGTGTGATGATAGACGCGCAATAATCAGCAAAGAGCTTTGTCGAAGGTGTGTAGTAGTCTTTTCGGTCTCGTTCGTTGATTTCCGCCTCGCGTGGGAATCTAAAATTTACCATCAGCAGAAAGAAAAACGTTTTTGTGGTTGCGACTAGCATACTGAGACAGGTTCCTCATCTTCTTCCGCTTGTGTTTGCTCATCTCATGTCCAACACATCCAGAGAGCTCATAAAGCTCTTTCTCCCTGCCTGTCTCACGTGTATAGGCCAATAGCCCATCACGATCACCAGGGTCTATATGGAAAAACATCGGACTGCGCAGGTGGTCGATCTCCAGAGCACGAAATGCTTTGTTCCAGCGCTCCATCCATTTGTTTCCAGAACTGTCGATGACAAGGGCTGAGTACTTGCTCTCCTGGGCACAACACGGTTCTTCTTCCGACGTCTCTTGGAGGTTCCTCATGCTTATGTCTGCACTTCCGGTGTATCGATCCGCGCGAACGCCCTTGTTCTTTCGTCGCTGGGCTCTCACTAGAGACATCTTCCCACGGTGTTTTTTGATCCAGTGGTAGCGCTGGTGCTCTTCATCCGTAAACATGGCCGACGGTGTCTCCTCGCGCAAGCGGGCTGCCACGGCAAGACCGCATGGCCCAGCGCCGATGATTATCACGTCATGAATCTCGTTTGTTGCTTCCATTGTAAATTTTAATCGTATTATCTAACCCTAGGCCTTTGGTCGAGAAAAGAGGGGGGCTGCGATGTCAATATTTAAAGATTATGTCAGTGCATGCTTTACAGTAACACTTCAGTATTATCCCCAGGGTCCTCATTCCTTGGGGACCTTTTGGCTGGCGATTCTCAATGATCGTAAAGGGAGGACGATCCTTCTAGCCACAAGTGAGCCGAAATGAGTACCCGGGGAGCTCCCGCACGCAACACGAACTATATCGCTCATAATGCTTTTTATAACGTTTGCCTTTTTTTAAAAAAAAAAATTTTTTATTTCGCATTTTTGCTTTACTTTTAATTAAATAAGGTTATTTAAGGTTAGGCCATTTGCCATGTTGCCTCGACCAGATTACACATAGATACCAAATCGGGCAATAAACCTTGGCATGCACAACCCTAACTACACGTGCTCGTAATCCTTCAAGCCACACTTTAATAGTAGCGCCTCATGGTTTTACACCACAATTTTATAAGTCTACTGGATATTTCAAAAGAACGATCATTCTCATTACTGAGGTTTTTAAGACTGCAGCACTGCTTCACAGCCGAAAGTATGTACACGAAATTCTCTGGACACCCCAGTAATTGTGAACCCAAAAAAAAGAAAGAAAAGAAAAGAAAAAAAAGAACGAATCGGATAATGGCACAAAATCCCATGTCAGTTACTCCCTTCAAGAAAAATAACCCGAGCAGACCGGAATATCATCCTACTGGGTAGGGCCACCAACAGTGACGGTCATCAAAGTGGGAGTCGTCGAAGTAACACTACCCGAGGCATTCTCGTTGCCATCAGGGTTAATATCGTCGTAGGAGAATGCGTAGCCCTTGCCATCAACCTCGTACTTGTGAACGATCTTCGAGTAGAAGTTGGAGATGTCGTTGGTGTAGTAATACTTGGCGCCGAGGCTGGGCTGGACATCGCCGCCATCCAACAAGAAAGTACCACGGTTAAAAGCAGCGCAGAGACGAGGAACGGCAGCAATGTGAATGGGGCTGTCGACGGCCTGGTCAACAGTGAAGGGACCGCTGCTGCAGCCAAAGATGTCGGCGGTGGAGGGCTTGGTGTAGTTCTTGTTGTCGCCGGGGCAGCCAAGGGTGTCGCCAGAGACGGTGCAGGTGACGTTGGGTAGGCCGTTCTGGGGGAGGAGGGTGAGGCCGGTGCTGGAGTAGTGGTCCCAGACCTTGTCAACGTAGTCATCAAAGTAGTCACTGAACCCCGTGTTGGTCGGAACCGACATGAACGAGTAAGGGGAGAGGACACGCAGCGTAGTGCCGTTGATGGACTGACACAGCTTATCCCACGGCTTTCCGTCCTTGGCTGCCTGGGTCTTGAGATCACCACAGATGCTGTTGACAGCAGTTGCGGGCAGACCAAGAGCGGTCTGAACGCCTCCAGTAGAGTTGGTAAGAGTCATACCGAGGGGAATACCAACAAAGTCGACGTAGCTAATGTTAGCATAAATACCGCTTTTCTCCTCGTAGTCAAACTCGACGAATCCCCAGTTGACGCCAGCGCTAGGGTCAGCAGTGTTTGTCTCAGATGGTTGAGTGATCGAGTAAGTGCCGTCAGCATTGCTGGTGGCGAAGAACTGCAGGTTACCAACTGCGAACCAAATACGGGCAGAGACAAGGTAACCAGGGATCGTGATATCGGTGGTTTGGCCCTTGTCGTTCATGGGAATGGCGATGTCGGCGGTGATCGGCTGTGGGATGCCAACTTCTCCGGTCGAAGTAGGATAGTACCATGAACCATCGGACTGCAGCATTACAGGGGCCTTGTTTTTGTTTGGGTCCTGACCGGTAACATAGCACGTAAGGCCACTTGCAATGTTGTTTGTAACGGTGATTTTGAGAGATGCACCAGTGCTGTTTCCGGCACTGGGGGTGTTGAAAATACCGTTGATGGTTCCGTTGATGGTGTCGTGAGATGTCATCACAATATCTTTAGCAGTTCCTGGGTGGACTTCTGTAGGGCGAGCCACGGTCTGGTGAACCACGCTCAGCGCGGCAGTGAGGGCCAGAGCCCAGTTTTGGAGACCAAACATGTTTCTTTCTAGACTTTGTGAGGTGTCCCTTAACTTCAGGGATTATAAAAGGAATGTACTGTGCACAGCTGCACACGAAAAAGGAGAGTATATCAGAAAAAGAAACCCAGTGGCCACCCTGATGGCAAGGCACTATCCTGGTTTATTTATCTCCTCAAGTCTCCTCTTTCTCCTTCTCTGCCAAGTCACAGGAACAAGACTAGGGCGGAACGTGGTAATACTAGATCGGCACGAAGTTGTGAAGTGACAATGCACCGGATTACCGCGAATGGCATTAGTCTATCAGATAGGTGGGTTGCAGCGGAAGCCAGCGAAGAAGTGGTCCTATTAGACGGCGACCAGTGCTGATCTAGTTGAACAGTCAAAAGGCTAGTCTGTAGCTCATCGTTGTTATTCGTATCAGGGCCTGGGGTAGCATTCATGTGGGCCATGCAGACAAACCGGAAGTAATCCAGACTAGGCCGGTCTTGCATATGAACGGAGTCAGCATTGTAAGAGCGCGTAAGCGGATTGCGGCTGGTATTATTGTTCGGCCGTTTATCATACATCTGTTGGGAGTTGAAATACGTACTACAGGTAGCACTGCGTATATGCAATTTACGGCTTCGAGGTATCAGTTTACTCGGGATTGTCCTCTTATAGTTGTCCTTCGGACTTATATAGCTCCACAATCTCGACGGAATTCCAGCCAGACATCTATCTTTCATCGCTTCGGCTTCGCTTCCTTCGAAGCATAATTGGCGTGGACAAAATGCGGAGTGATAACTTGTTCCTAATGATGGGCTTTTCAGCCATCTCGAACTCGATCTCGAATAAACTTGGTAAATTGCAGATTCAACCACGACACAACCAATAAAGGTACTGAAACAGCGCCACAAAATTTCTATCAAAACACAGTTTCAATCCAGACTTAGTGATGTACGTACCATGCTACGGACCTCCGGAGCATATAGTTACATGTAATTAGTGTCACCACCACAACATGTCATAAAATTTCTTTTTTTAATCGAGACTCATTTTCATTGGCAGGAGAACAGTAAAATGTTGGTAGAATGTCCCTGATCGGCGACTCAGGTAGTACAAGGTTACTGGCCTAATGAAGCCACAACGGCCCCATGTTGACCGCCCATTGGCTTCTTTATACGGTACCTGAGGCTAACCCGGGCGATCGAGGCTAGCCCTAAGTGTATTCAAATGTCACCCAACTTTGTGACAAGAAGATCATCATGTCAGAAGTAGCCTCTTCTTTTGGCTGGAGCCTTGACGTTGGTGGCTTAGCCCTACAAGCCTTCGCATCGACGAACGTACGGAGTATCAGGCATTAGCATTAGCAAGGCACAGCGTGCATATGTCTTGTTGATTGGGAAAACAAGACTTGAGTATTATTTATGGCTACTATGTGCCCTTCTCAGATCTAGTTAATAATAAACAAGATATGACTAAAGAAATGCTAACTATATTGTATCAACCAATCGTTTCTTTCTCGGATGTACCAATCCGCTCCGCGTTGAGAATCCAACGTTGTACAACATAAAACCCTTTTCTTTGTCCACTACAATGCAAGCCACTTTAAGTGCCATAGTTTTGGCCATAATTTAACTATTCCCCGCATTGCGTCAATCAATACCCATCAATTGATGGTTCGAAGCTGTGCATATTTGTGATATCTCAGTGTTACTGAATCCCGGACTATGTGACAGAAATTGTTACACATATACCAGCTGAAATGGATAAAAATATGATCTTGACACCGAAAGATGCAGAAAAAGAATATGCAGAAGAAAAAAGGTCATTGGCAGTAAAATCTTCGTCATGAAAATAAAATTTGCACAAAATCCAACCCATACAGCATATAGATCGTACATTCATAAGCCACAATGACGAGCAGAAAGTACATGTAGCATGCTAATAGACATTATTAGATCCCAATTAGAAACGAAAAGAGAAAGACAGTCAACCTCGCGGTGCATATTCCATATATAAACGCACAAAACCACCAAAAAGAAAAGAAAAGAAAAGAAAAGAAACCATGGGTTTCTATTTGCGCGATTTCCTCGTCTTGCCTTCACTCTTCGGGCGAGCACCCTCGCGTCGATGCCAGGCATCCTGAGGCCAGATCCAGCCGCGCACTCTTTTTGCTTCCCGCTTCTCGCCCGTCTGTGGCTCGGGAATCCATTTGTCCTTGGGTTCGGGTAAGATTCGTTGCCGGCTGAGGGCTCCGAGCCCGCCGACGTTAAGATGGCCTGAGGGCTGTGATGGGAGGGGAACTGCTTTGGATAGCATGAGGAGAAAGTACATTGCCAATGTCGCCGTCATGGGAGCACCTAGCCCGCGACCGTCATCTCCCTCCGCGGACGAAGATGGGGAGACGCTGCGCGATTCCCCGTCGGAAGAGCGGGGAGTGACCGCTCGTCTTGTTGTTGGGCCATCACAGGATGCCGATGACTGGCTCGTGGGGATCGGGGATGAGAGTTCCAGGTATCCAAAATAAGGCACATCGTCACCGTCGTCGCATCCAGCGCGAACGCACACCAGCTCAATCTCGCTAATAATAAAACCGTACCGACAAGAATGCTCGCGCATACACCGCTGTAGGTGGGCGAGGCCCTTCAGATATTCGACGCGACGATGGGGGGGTTCGTTGCGCATGCCTGTATTCCAGCGATCGAAGCTTTTGGTTATTCCGACCACACGTCCCCGTGGAGAACCTGAGCTGGTCTGTTCGGTATCGGATGAATAGTTGGCTAGGAAATGAGGACCATTGGCGACCCCTCTGCCAGGTGAAGCAGCCTCCGGGGAAATATAAAGTCTCATATGGTCATTTCCCTGTGAAATTGCCAGAGATGCGTTGATTCGAGGTGCATAGATGTCATTTATGACTCCAATGAGCGATGTTTCCGACTCTGGGGATAGTCGGTTGGACGGGACCAGAGGTTGGGGTGTGAATTGACCGGGAATCGGTGTTTTCAAAAGCTGGGTGAGTCCCTTGACTTCGTTGAAGGTGGAAGGACAAAAGGACGACCAGCTTCGCAGTTGCCGAACATCCCACCAGAAATGATCATGAAGACCTCGGGTTGGGCCATAGTTGACTGTGCGGACCAGGTTGACTGCAGGTGTAGGGTCAGTCAGGTGGGTCAGCAAGGTCGTTGACGATGATGGAGACGGCATAGCGGGTGTAAGAAAGCCGACAGGGGACGGCTGAGCGCTTTGGACACGGAGATAGTCGTACTGAGGCGATGGAATTGCCGACCCATACGATGATTGTGGTTGTACGTTAATTGGGTGAAGTACACGCACCGGAGGGGCCTGGCCATAGGGAGGGAGGACAAAAGAGGCGCCGTCGACCGGACTGACTGGGGAACCATCTGACCGAGAGACATACTTGGGGAGCTGACTATAGCCTGAATAGCTGTAGCGGGAGAGGGCGGCTTCATCGATGCTCGAGGCAGAATCCGAACGTGAGTGGCCTGAGGTACTCTTGCGTTTGGCAGCCAATGTCAGAGCAATTGGAGAGGATAGGCCAGGTGTGGTTACTGGAGTTTGAACCGAGGCTGGTGATACAGGCGAGATGGGGCCGTTGCAGTCAAGGATTTCTACTGTGTTCCGTGACAGAGAAGTCGGCCGGTTCAATGGATAGGGCAAGAAACCAGGAGGGTTGCGAGTGTTGGATAGGACACGACGATGACGACGCGGTCCGACATTGGAGATAGGCTCAATAACAACGTCCTGCGTCCGGATCTTAGGTAAGAGTTGGGGTCCGTGTTGGCGGTTTGGCGATATGCTTGGGGTGGTGACGCCGGTCAAGACAGAGTCAGGGGAAGAGCCCTGAGAATGGCGCGAGGACCCAGAGTGGCTATGACTATGTGCTCCATCTACTTCATGTAGTCTAGCTACAGTAGGGGGCGTAGTAGGCAAATAGTACGAGTCTACCAGAGACATTGTAGTGGTCCTAAGACGACGTTAGTACAGCCGCATGAAAGCATGTAGTGCATCCATTAGGTCTTACCAGTGCTGCACAAGGGTGTTTTTATAGAGCCACGCCAGGCAGCTGACGGTACAGTGAGGCAACCAGGGAAGACCACTTGTCAACTATTTAGTTGAATAGGGTAGGTGTTCCAGCCCTAAAGTGATAGACGACAGGGGGATATGCAAGTGAAGAAGTAAGACATAAGATGAATAACAACAACGAGCAACTGAGGGTCAACCTTGTTGTGATGCATTCAAGTCGATGAAGGCATGAACAAGAAAGAGAAGGAGGGGTCTCACTGGGCAGTGTGAGGTTGTTAAATGTTTGAGGCCAGGAGGTCGACATCAACAGTATCCATCCGGAGGTCTCCAGACGGAGAAATCTGAAACACACGCCAAAGCTCCATCGTGACGCCAAAGTTCCGGCCAGCAGCCTGATCTGCTCAAGTTGAAACCACCAGGAGGGTTCAGGGCGGATCCATTCACGAACTGATGGCTCGTCGTGAAGAAGGAGACGCGAAACACCAGGATGGGGTTTCGTGCTGGCAGTCGCGTGGGAAGATCTAAATTGGGAAACTTTTGTGTTTCAAGCGCATCAATCGGGCTAGCCTGGCCTGCTCGTGTAGCCGTGTGCTCGGGAGTCAACATGGCTAGCGAGGATCTGGTGTTCTGGTGTTCTATATTCAGTAACACGCGGTCTGGAGAAGATGCTATTAATAACCCTGCCACGAAGCCGACGCAAGCGCTCTCGGGGGGGGGAGATAGCGCGGTTTCTTCAGCGGCAAGAAGAAAAGTGACAGCAGTATGAAGCAAACAATAGCAGATTGTGTCGGTATGATCGCCAGTACGTAACAGCCAAAGGAGAGAGAGAGCCTGGGCCAGGAGTTTGGAGGTAAAACGCCAAGGCCTGCACGAGTTAGGGCTCGCTGGCGTAAGCGCCGGGCTGCCCTGTTGATCGAAGAGTGGATAACGCCGCGTCGCGGAGCAGCAATCAGAGCACGCGCCTCGACAGTTTCAGGAGCGCATGTTTCTATTTTGATCGCGGGCGCGCATAGGCGAGAGACCCTGTTTGGCGTTAGACTGGCATCTGCATGGGCGTCACAGCGCTATCCCCGCTCATTGGCGGCACTGGAGGGGGGCTCTGAGAGACTGAAACGAGATATGCTCGAGAAAGCATACAGCACCAGGCGTGGATTGGCCAGCAGCTGCCAGAGCACTGGCGCCAGTGCAGTCCGCGAGTCAACCGGCTCCAGATCGTGCAGAATCTCGTCGACGATCGGATACTATACCGAAGTCTCCATCGCTGTTCGCAGTCCGGGAACGCGCGCTGGTTGGTCCGCACCGTGTTTCGAGCACTGCACGCTCGAAACACTCACGCGCACTGGCCCGTAGGGAAGATAAACAAATAATATATAAAACTAAAAATAAAAATAAAAATATGTCAATTCGTGGGAATTGAGTCTAAAAATAAAAATAGAAATAAACTATGGCTCGTTCGCGCTTGTCCCACTCTCGGCGTCACCCGCGCCGAATGCATCCCGAGTAATTACATACTACGTATGCATACGTAGTAAGTATCAGGACCCCTGAGTTGGTGTTTGATGTATTATTAGATCATATTATATTCCGGTTAACTATTCATCATAAAACAAAAAAAAGGTGGGGGAGGGTTTCTATAAACAAGACCCGGCCAGAACAAATGAGAACCAGGAGCCTTGGCCGACCAAGTCTATGTCGTCTAGTCGGGCATTAGCAAACAGCAGATAGATGGTATCGAAATTCCGTTCCCAGTTTCCCAAATTACTCATTCGTCTCGTCGTATTAGATCAATCATCATCCAATCGGTCAGCCCAATAATGGCTTGACGGCGTATTTCCGTCGGAACATGTCGTCAACTTCGGTCAGGTAATAGGTGCCCGGAGCCAGAGTTTCGGGGTCTCCGGCCGGCTTGAAGTTCTTCTTGAGGTGGGCGTGCTCACGGAGCAAGCATTTCTAAGAGAGGGGTGGTAATTAGCTCGTGCAATCGTGGAATCCACGTGCGAACAAGGTAACTTACAGCATCGTACTCGGACGGGGGTACCACGCGGCGGGCGTTCAATCGGTTCTGCAGGTCAAGGTTCTTGGCCAAGGTGGAGACGTCACCGACCACCTTGACGCTAAACATCGAACTGGCCAGACCACTGCCGTAGCTGAACAAAGCCACGCGCTTCTGCTGGCTAGGGTCAAAGGTAACGTTGGCCAGCATGCTCACAAGGCCACCGTAGACACTGGCGGTGTACATGTTACCGCACAGAGTAGCGACATCAATGGTCGGTTGGACACGCTCGGCGAAGCGCTTCTTAGCAAGACCCATGAAGGTCTTCTCGACAGTACGGTCGGTCAAAGACTTTTCGTAGTCGAGGTCACGGATCTCAGCGGGGACTTCTGCAAAGGCCGGGTGGGAAGGGTTGGCGAGGTAGTCGTTGTAGAGCATGCGAGCGTACGACTTGGACACCAACTTGCAAGTAGGCGCGTGGAAGAGCACGTGGTCGAAACGGTCCAGAGGGGTCTTGTCCTCCGTGACCACACCGTTGGTGCCGTTCTTCTGCTGCAGAACCTTCTCCCGCGCATTGTAGGCCTTGTAGCAGGCGTCGACAGCTTCGGTGTAACATCGGAGAGAGAAGTGGCCATCGACGACCGGGTACTCGCTGGTCAGGTCGGGCTTGTAGAAGTCGTAGGCGTGGCTGACATAGCTGCCACGAAGACCGGGCTCGAAGACAATAGGGGCATCGGGTCCGATGACCATGGCCACACACCCGGCACCACCGGTGGGACGAGCAGCTCCCTTTGCGTAGAGGGCAATGTCACCGCACACAACAATGGCATCGCGGCCATCCCAAGCAGACGACTCAACCCAGTTGATGCTGTTGAAGACGGCATTGGTACCTCCGTAGCAGGCATTGACAGTGTCGACACCCTCGACATTGAAGTTTCCGGACTTCTCGAACAGCTGCATAAGGACCGACTTGACCGACTTGGACTTGTCCAGCAAGGTTTCGGTACCAACTTCCAGGCGTCCAATAGAGGCAGGGTCGATGCTGTATTTGCGGAACAGGGACGAGAGGGTGGTCAGAGCAATGGAGTAGATGTCTAGTTGTCGTCACAGAGCTGTGTTAGCGCACGCCGCCGGTTCTAGCCCAGAGTATGCAAACACGTACCCTCACGGTCATCGCAGAAGCTCATCTTGGTCTGGCCGAGACCAATGGTGTACTTTCCTTCGCTCACGCCATCGAATTTCTCCAACTCGGACTGGTCGACGCACTGTAGAGCAACAATTAGCTTTCTTCTCCTACATGACACGTCCTCTGCAAGAACACCTACCTGGCTGGGGAAATAAATCTCAATGGCCTTAATGCCGATGTTCTGGGGGCGAGAAGACATGGTGACGGCGGGGTAGTATGCACACAGGGCAAAAAAAAAGATAACAAAAAAAAAGACCAGATATTTGCGATGCTTTTTGACCTCTTTTCTTTTTTTTTATAAGCAACCGTCTATACAAGACACCGGTTACAGAAGACTGCAGGAAGGCAGGAATAAAAAAAGACGAAGACGACGAAGAAGTAGGAAAGGAAGAAGCAGAAGCGAGGCCGGTGAAGCTGGAGGCAGAAATCAAAGGGGGCAAGAACGATAATCGGGGGGGGCGGTGGATCACCAGGGCACACAAGCCTATGATTCGCCAGCGTCCGCGGGGCCGCAGTAAATTACATTCTAGTAACGCTCAGTCAATCGTACCTTGGCTCCGTCTGTCAGGTGCTCCTATTTTTTTTCCCGCCGAAGCCTATGATATCCATACGGGACGCGAGTGTGCCCCGTCATGTTAGTGCGTCTGTGGCGAATGCAGTTATTCTGAAGCAGCAGGTGCGGGGGTGTGCACGTCCAACGTTTTGCTGACCGCCAGTCAGTCTTTATGTATGTATATCGAAAAAAAAAATCGCGTTTGCTTCTTTGGGGGTTAACATTTGGCTCCCCAGCGTGCGCGCTAATCCCGAAGCGGCAATATTGTGGATTCTAGCGCGTACCCTGTAGCCATTCAGGGGCCTGCGACGGCACACCGCCCCACTAGTCTGTTCTTGTATGGCAACTACCAGGGCCAGCATTGCATCTTTATGGTTGCCGTAAATATAAATGTTTTATGAATTGGTCGTTCCTGCTCTTGTCTGGATAGTATGCGAGTCAGAATACTTGCTTTCGCTTCCCGAAACTTAGCGGACGGCAGCTTACTGTGGATTCCCGGCCGACGGTGCATTACTACAAGAGGTATAGTGTTGCCCTGGGATAATTCTGATCTGATAGTCCGAGGTGAATAGTAATAAGATAAGCGAGGCAATATCACTAAGTTGCTCTATTTTTGCTGGAGGCAGAGCTTTGGGTTTGGATTTGGGTCTTATGGTATATGTAGCCAGTATTAAATAGAGAATGGTCAATTGATCTTGTACAACACTGTTTGCATATGCGTGGCTTTGATCGTTGGTGTCCAGGGCAGTTTTAACGTCACTGGCAACTAGTGTGATTGAACGATTTTATGGTTGTTGGATATATTACAATTTAGGTAATGGTGGTCACTTCAGTGTTGGTATTGAAGCGGCAATAACTCAATGATAAGGTTGGTTGGGTGCAATATATATATCTGGGTTATACATATCACGTACGATCGATCGATGCTGAAGGATGCAAGTGTTACATTAGGCGATGCATGTTTAATGGATTTCCATTGCAGAATACAATTACATGTAATACCACGAGTTAAAAAGGCGTTACAAATGCACGACAAATAGTACATCAATCGATGTCAGCTGGTTGCCAACTTGTCAATAACATTGAATGCACGGCACGATGCTACGCTTTGGTGCCTGCCATGGAGATGAAGCTATTTTCGACCAAACCGTTCAACCCCGCTCGTATGGCTTAGTTGGTAAAGCGCATGACTAGTATCATAATCGATTAAATCATGAGATCCTCGGTTCGAATCCGAGTACGAGCAAAATATTAAATTTTTGTCGTATCCACGTCATTATTTCCGTTGATGTATTGCCCCCCACATCCGAAGGGGGCTGTTTTATTTTTATTTTTATTTTTCTTTCTAGACTTGGATTGGTTGAAAGTCACCCGAAGCCCGCACCCGGAACAAAACCATACCGTCCCATCTCTTCACCACAGGAAAGCCCCCGACATCGACTAACCATTAACTAGTGCCAGTTTTATGACAAGGTCGGAACAGTAGCTTTTACACTAACTTGGCATGGCTTGTCTAATTGGCTTTAGTTGGCTTTGACGTGCATCGGTTTCTTTTTTCACTGTTAGCCCGTCGGCGTGATAGAGACGATGTGAGCAAAGAAGAAGAAAAAAAAAAAAAAAAAAAAAAAAAAA
>CVMT01000002.1:3507086-3560416 GCA_000985935.1 Talaromyces islandicus | reverse complement strand
AAAAAAAAAAAAAAAAAAAAAAAAAAAAAAAAACCCACCGAGTGCACCGTTTTTCTAAAAAATAATGATGCTGCTTGACAATTTAATTTGCAATATCCGTACTATATTGTCCCTTTTCCCAATAAACGAGAATTTAAGATTTGTGTTAGCAGCGAGAATAATGGCTTAATTCGAACCGGAGACCGTGATATCATGCCCAGGACTTACTCTAAAAACAGGAACATTAGCATACAAACTTAAACTACCTACCTCTTAAATCTAAGTGAGGTCAGCATAGATTGAGCATCGAGTGTGAAACTGTGCCTGACAGATACATCTTATCTTATCAATCTTTCAATACGCCCAAGGCTCGTCACAGAGTGTAACATCATAACGAGATTGGAATTTCCATCCATCCCAGACTATTCCAACCAATCCATCTATTATTCTTTCTTATCCCCAAAAAAGGGGAGGATAAAAAAAAAAAAAGAAAAAATCAAAACATTTCGCTTTTATAATACACACAACTGCCAGCAGGCTAATTGTGCGCCTTTTGAAATGCGTACATGCAGCGACACCGGCTGCGCCACGCAACCATCCGCGGGAAGCCTGACTCAGCCATTCTCTCCCGTATCACCCAGACAGACCAACTACGCAGTTACACCCCTTCAGTCAGAAACCCCGACTTGGTCGCCCCACGACGCTCATTGCCATTTCATGTCCCCCTCGCTTTCGCTATTTCGGTGCTAAGAAGCAGGTTCGTTATGCTTCTGATCGCCGTGCATCATTCGTTCACCAGATCATGATCCCGAATGGTCCGCTGTCCCTAATCTCCGTACACCAGCAGGGCTCCGCAGAGCTCTGTTAACCCCATCTCGGCGATGGGCGACGAAAAGGCTCAATATGTGCATCTGCCGATCCCGAGCTATGACGAGGCAACCTCTTCTCGCCCAGGATCTTCGCACCTTGGCCCAGAGCATTCAAGTGATGATCTAGAGAGGCAGGGCCTCCTCCAACATGGCAGCAGCACCAGTGACAACAGGCCGACTCGCAATGGAGGCTATCAGCCGCCCACTGTGGAATCAGCGCGTTCGAGCATGGACTATCTCGCGTCGTCTGCCGAAAACTCGCCGCGCGAATCGATGGAAGACCTGCGCCGCGAGCTGCACGAGATGGATGTCGACGATTCCGGCCAGTCGTCTTCGCAAGCCACTCGACCGACGTTACGCCATCATTTCACGAAACCATTTTCTAATTTGTCGAAAACATTGTCGAATATCCAATTCCCCTTTCGAAAGTATTTCCCTCGATTTCGATTTCGCACCGACTTTTGGCGACTTCAGATGAATGAAGAAGGACAAGCGTGTATGATTATTCTCCGTATGGTGGGCCTCCTCATTGTGATCTTGACCGTATATATATTCTTTGTGTCCGACATATTTTCTGTGAACTCCCATTTGAGTTCTGGCCAGTCCTACACACCATCCTCGGTTGAGAATTTCGTCCAGAGCCATATCAATCAGTCGAATATCATCGAAAACCTCAACAAAGTCACGCAATACGCTCATATGGCGGGAACAGAGGGAAGCTATGCGCTGGCCGAATGGATCGAGCAAGGATTTTCGCAGGCTGGATTGGAACAAGTTGAAATGGAGGAGTTCCAAGTATATCTGAATTACCCGCGAGCCGATGGCCGTCGCGTGGCTATTGTCGACCCTCCTAACCTTGCATGGGACGCCGCTGTGGACGAAAAGGAAGTGTACACAGACCCGCCGAGGCAGCAAACCCCCGTTTTCCACGGCCATTCCAAGTCCGGTAATGTGACTGGCCCCCTCGTGTACGCCAACTTTGGATCCCGTGAGGATTTTAAGAAGCTCGCAGATCAAGGAATCTCTCTGAACGGATCAATCGCTCTCGTGCGGTACTATGGTACTCAGGGAGACCGCGCGCTCAAAATCAAAGCAGCAGAACTTGCCGGCGCCGTTGGATGCATCATTTATTCAGACCCCGCCCAAGATGGCTTTGTTCAGGGCCCGGTATATCCGGATGGCCGATATATGCCCAAGGATGGCGTGCAGCGAGGTGGTGTCAGTCTCATGTCTTGGGTAGTAGGTGATGTTCTTTCACCAGGCTTTGCTTCAACACCAGACGAGAAGAACCGTCTATCGCCGGCGGAAACTCCGGGTCTGGTTCAGATACCGAGTCTTCCAATTGCCTGGAGAGACGCACAACAATTATTAAAGGTTCTCAAGGGTCATGGTACCAAGGTACCTAAGGACTGGGTAGGCGGTGTGCCGGACATCTCGGAATGGTGGACAGGTGATGAATCGTCACCTAAAGTCAACCTGATGAATTTACAAGACGAAGTCGAAAGGCAACCGATCTATAACGTGTTGGGAAGAATCACCGGCATGGAGCAACCCGAGAAGAAGATTGTTGTGGGGAACCACAGAGATTCATGGTGCTTTGGTGGCGTTGACCCCGGAAGTGGCACTGCCGCCTTTTTGGAAGTTGTAAGGGTCTTTGGAGAGCTGCTTGAACTTGGCTGGCGGCCTCTTCGGACTATCGAATTTGCAAGCTGGGATGGGGAAGAGTACAATCTTATCGGTTCGACTGAACATGTGGAAAATGAAATGGAGAGCCTGCGACGGGATGGCTTCGCCTATATCAATGTTGATGTTGGCGTGAGTGGGGATTCCTTTGAAGCTTTTGGATCGCCTCTCTTTCGACGCGTTCTCTACCAAGTCATGGGACGAGTAGCGGATGTCGCAGCTAACAAAACCCTAAAAGAAATCTGGGATGGAGAGGGAAAAAGCCTCGGTGGCCTCGGTGCTGGCAGCGACTACGTTGCATTTCAAGACATGGCAGGAACTTCAAGTATTGACTTTGGTTTTAGCGGCGCACCTTTTCCATATCACAGCTGCTACGAAAACTTTGAATGGATGTCTCGATTCGGTGATCCTGGGTTTGATCGCCACCGTATGCTGGCTGAGTTCTGGGCTCTATTGCTTTTGGAACTTGCCGACAGCCCCATTCTCCCCTATGATATGGAAGCCTATGCCTCCGATGTTGCCAATTACGTCGTTGATCTGGAGAAATACGCAAAGTCAAAAGGTGCTCCATTAAAGCACCCCAAAAACTCACAGCAACGATCAGAAACCGTGGACATGCAACCGTTACGGGATGCGGTGGAGGTATTTCAGAAAAATGCCGCCACATTTCAAGCGTGGGAACAGGCCTGGTATACCACTGTTTATGGATCTGGCGGGTTTGAAAGCAATGTGCTGGGGGTACGACGCATCAACCACAATGCTCGTATGGCCGACTTTGAAACCAATCTTTTGGATCTCTCAGAGGGTGGTGGAGTAAGTTCAAGTCAGTATTATCGGGAGATTTTTTTTGTACTAACAGGAACCAAAACAGGTCCCCAACCGCACACAGTTCAAACACGTCCTCTTCGCGCCCCAAGCCTGGTCCGGCTACGACGAGGGATTCTTCCCTGGTATTCGAGACTCCATTGACACCGGTAACTGGACAGCCACCCAGTCCTGGATTAACCGAGTTGCGGATATAATCAAGGAAGCAAGTTTAAATCTGAATCGGTAATTTTATTGATATTTTGTGTTTCATTTTTTTTTTCTTTCGCTTTCGTGTATTTTTTTCCCCCTTTCTAGCGTTTTTCCCCGCCGGATTTTTCTTTCCATAATTGTACATGTCGTCAACCTTTATCTATATCCTGTGTATAAAGATATCTCTTCCTCGTTAACAAACACACTTTCTCCCTTCCTGCTTCGCATACCTTGTTTATCAGCGTTGATACAACATGCGTACATCCTCCTTAGATACATACAACCACATCTCTCCCTTCCAGTCTTGCGGACTATATGACCCCAGCACATGGGTAGTATACTCTGTCATTTTGATGTCTAATCAATCTTTCCTTTCCTTTCTCTCTCTCTTTCTCTCTTTTTTTTTTACTCGCAGTTGCTTATTTTTAGAGACGAATTGAATAATTTTGGTTGAAGTATCTACACATTCTCAATTTAGTCAAGACCATATATGATCTGTTTAACACGCTTCTACATCAATTGATCATTGATAACATCTATTGCAAAAGTCAAATGACACCATTGAAGGCTCCTCGATGTAAGATTTGAGAGCACAGTAACCATAGTAATTATAGGATTCAAAAACATTGAATCTTTGTTCAATTGAACTCGGGGTATTATTTCCAAATGAAGTAGCTCCAAAAACAAACCTCAAAGTCGAAATGAACAAGTCAGTGTACAACTGCATGTATTTGCAGCAATAGCGAGAGAAGAGGTGAGTCAACAAAGAAGACAGAAAATAAATGAACGCCCCAAAGGTAAACAACAAAAAGTCGGAAAAAAAAAATTGAACGCCGCAAACGGCCAGGAAAATAGAAGGCCGAATGAATATGACCGAATGAGATGCTATGTAGAATAGAAAAAGAAAGTATGCCATGACCTCCCAACACAGAATGCATAATGATATGTTGAGACAGGACTGTCCGTTCAATGGTACAGAAGAAAAAGAAACGCCAGAAATGCCCCAAAAAATGTACTTGATTGCTCACTGTTCTGCGGAAATGCTGAAAATAAACAGAACTGGGGCTCCTTTTTTTTGTTTTGACCCATACTCATGTCCTATTTCCGGAAACTATCCACACTGAGAGTAGGTACCTCGACTAGGTTATCTGAGGGAACCCCTTCATCGCGTCTCCGTTCGTAAAAGCTATCGCATTCCGATACTACCTGTGACCATTCAGCAAGAGCGCGACCTGCATATTTGCTAGCTACCAGGCGCTCGTCGCGAAGTTTGCTGACATCAAAAGCTTCCGTTTCGTCGACCGACGTTTTGTTTGTGGCATAAGAATTGGACGTGCTGGCAGTGGAAGTGTCGGTATCTCTCCGCTCATCAATGCAGTCGTCCGTTAATGGTTCATCATCATTTGCCGGGCCAGGTAAGGCTTTTGTGCGAAGACGTTGAATGTGGACGAAGGTGCTGTTGGGTAGTCCAGGGGCGTATAGACGCCGGTTCTTACTGGGACCATTCCACTGATGCCATTCCAGAGAGAATCTGAAGATGTACGGTTGGTGTGGATTCTGGAGCTCGTGTGAACTGTCACCATCAGAGGCCGCCTGGCTGCTACTGTCCTGAGAGCTTAGGCTGGTTGTAGGAGTAATAACGTCTCCCATGAAATTATCCATAGGGTTGGTCTCGCTTTCATCTGAGCTCCCAGGCGGTGTAACTTCTCCGGGTTTTGGGTTATTAGTCGCAGTGAACATACTTTTCAGCATGTTCCACCTCCGCTTTGGCGCTGACTGAGACTCAGGAGGGAATCCATTGGGATCAACTGTGAGAACCCCGTGGCTTCGATAACCCCCGTTGTTCAGCGTAGAGGGCGGTGTGGTGACCCTATCAAATGAGGTGAAGAGATTTGTCGGGGAGTTTTGTTGATTGTCACAACGAATAATCAAAATCCTTCGGCCAGGAGCTGGAGTGCAGGGAGCAGACGATAGCGGTGTCTTGCTTTCCTTTGCCGCCTTCGATTGAGATGACAAATAGTATGCCCAGACTTGTTCCAATTTATCTAGAAGTAATCCGTAGATATCTCTGTTGCTGGATATTAGCCCAAGTAGGTTTCTAAACATAAGTCGAAAATACTTACGAATCCACAGTTGTCGGGTTTTCGTTGAATCGTGCCACTCTCCAGCAAAGCAATCGATGAAAATAAGCCCGAACCATCGGACTCCAATGGCTGAAATAATGGTAAAAGTACTCATCATGAAGTAAGAAAAGTTCACAAAGCTCGCGATGCCGCTTTGGATCCGATGTCCAAGTCTTCCAGAGAGAAAAAACGAAGGCGAAGAGCCTGACCTCGGTCAAAGAATTCTGACTGCGAGTCATTTGTTTGCACACATCTGTCCAAAATGGCCAATCAAAGACATCTTCCATGATCTTTCGGCTGTAACGATTTACCAGTGGAGCCGCTTCTTCTACGAAGTCGCATAGAATAAAACAGGCATTGTGATCGTACAAAGATATCCGCCGCGCAGCAGATTTCAATGTGCGCATGAATGTATCAGCGTAACTTCGCCGTGCTTGTTCCAAGTCCCGGGACGGGTCTGATAGTAAATCTCGCAAAAGTATGATTAGTCGGTTTTCAGCCATTGACCGTTGGCAGTTTGCCGACCCCAGTGGCAAGGCAGACATGGCTGCATCAGGACCAGCCATCAAATCATCAAAAGTAACCGAACTAGCAGCAAAGGCATTTTCGGGCACCTGCGAAGATGATTGACGATAAATGGTATCTTCCAGAACGACCAAGAGCTGGGCTTGTATTAATGACATGCCGGGGGTGAGAATGCGCTGTGAGTACTCCGTCTTTGCAGATAGGAAGTTGCAATGAAGGATATGGAAATGTTTGGCAAACACAAATAATAAATCGCTGTCTCGGCCACACCAGCGAGATACCCATGGACCATGCCATTGGATTTGCACCGCACTCAACGGTAAGTTTGGAGGTTGGCGAAAGTATTTCACAACAGCAGCATGAGAAGCAAAGGCCAGAGATCTCACAGGTAATGGAAAGCTCATGGCAAGATCTTGTGCGATTAATCTCGCCCCCAAGCCTCTGTAAATGGATGGATCTGTAAAGATTCGACGAAACATGTCGGCAGGTATGTTCCAAAGTCGCACCAACATATCGGCAATCCCAGGACAAAAGTAAAAAGCATAGGCGCATGCTTGCCCACAAAATAACACCAGACTAGCTGGTGCTTGCTTCATGGACATTCGGTCTACTACAAAAGCCATTTGTGAGAGTAGATTCTGGTTGAATATGTTTCTGACGTTGTGGTAGATTGATTCAACCAAGAAGTCATCCGAGCTCGATTCAAACGAGGACTTGGAGCTTGTTGCAGAAGAAGCTTGTGGCTGATAGGGTATCTGCCATTCCACTCGCACCATGATTCCCGCCATAGCTTCCAGATAGATGGGTCTGTCAGTTCCCGATACCGATTGGTGATTCCTGCCGTGTAACATTGCCAGTAGCGCCGTCCACCATTTATTCAAGATATTTACTCGGCGATCGAGGTCTTCGGGGCGTAGATTGTTGAGTGACGGGTGAGAAGCATAGCGGGAGAGGAAAGGAAGAAGCGACGAGCGAATCACGTTGGCTTTGAGATTGGTTGACTTGGCTTGAAACTTGTGTAGGTCGGCCTCTAGGCTTCTGAAAACATTCCATAGTTCATCTTTCTTTCGGGGAGGGTCGACGGTGGAAGGCAAAGGGATAACGGGAGCTTTAGGCAAAGGTGGTAAATCGGTAGTGGAAACATGGTGTGGCGTAATTTGGTCGAGCGACTTTCTCCCTCGAAGAGAAGGAGAAGGCGGTGTTGCTGAAGGGTCGGCAGATTTGCTTCGCGGAACAAAGGCGCTCAACGGGCGCCGTGATCTTTTATTTACAACTTTCCTGTTGCTCTCATCAGCTAGATCTCCTGGTGTTGCCTGCTCGCTTCGCAGCGAGGTATCATCGGCAGCCTCCGACTGAGAAATTGGAGTCGGGGATTGCTCTCGGGAAGTAGATGTTCCTCTCTTTGAATCGATGCTTGCCGGTGAAGGCGATCGAGACGTGGTCATCCATGGAACTCGAGCAAGAGTGGCGATTTTTCCGGAAACCGAGCGAGCTTTTGTTGGTCTGACAGGAGGCTGCGAACGACTCTCGCCACCCGCAACTTCCACGCCGCTTCCAGTCACAGCAAGGGTCGACTTCTGCTGCAACACGTTGCCATTTGCAGAGGCTGTAGCAGGGACCTTGGGAGATTCCCTCGGGATGCTCCTGGGGACGGCAGCCTTGGATTTGTTTGGCGAGCGAAGGGTGACTCGGCGGAGAATTTCCTTGCCAGCAGAGAGATTTTCGCGGAAGGATGAATCGTTCTTTGACGACAGGCTCAGGTCGGAAATGGACCGCTTGATACCGGGCGAGCCAGGACCATGACCACCATCTTCTTCCTTGGCCGAGTCGAAGCTTGCAGCTCGGGGAGGCGGTGGTGAGCGCGGATCAGCGGCGGATTGGATCGACGACGAATTTGGCTGGGGAGGCAGCTGCTGGGCCTGTACGACGTCGGAGAGAAGTGCCATTGCCGCCGGCTCTTATTCAATGCTGGGGTGGGTGTCCGGAGAGACCAGCTCTCCACGACGTGGTAATATCGGACAACTTCAGAGCATAAACATTGCTCGGATAGCGCGAGGAGTGCCGCTCTGTGTGTCCGTGTGTGTGTCTCTCTCTTTTTTTCTTCGTTTTCTTTTCCTTTTTCCACAGGAACAGCGTCCTTCCAGCGGGCGAATACTGCAGATCGGTGAGACGGGAGGGGATCACGACGAGCGGAAGGCCGAGGCTATCAATCTGGCAGCAAGGTGAGGTTGAAAGGCAGAAAGGAATGTTGAGCACGGAAGTTCCGGACGCGATCTGGGGGCTGGAGTGATCGACCGGGGGTGGTGTAATATAGTAATATAGGTAGGCAATGGGTAAATGAGAATCAAGAGCTCGAAATAAAAAGTGGAGGAAACGAGCGCTGGGCGAGAAAGTGAGTGGTGCGAGACAATGCGACTGACGCTTGGGGTCCGGGCTAGGTGGTCGTTAGTCAACCAAGCTGTCAGTCCCAAGTGCAGCACTGACAATTATGGGGGGAAAACGCGATGACGACTGCGAGCGGAACGAATGGAAGAGGAGATGCAAGCTAAAGAGAAGAAAACAGGAAGCGAGGGGAGGGGAGGGGGAAGAGGAGTACGTAGCAGCCCAGTTATTAGTTGGTAGAGGAGCGGAAGTGAAACAGTGGAATGAAGGCGGGCAGGCAGGGCAGGAGCAGCGCGACTCAGGAGGCAGCGAACGTCTTCTTCTCTCTGGCATTCACTTTTAACCTTCATTATTCTTCTTGTTCATTCACTGGCAGTGATGGCCATTTTTTCTTATTCTTACGGCGACAACGCATCGTGTCTATGCGCGCATGGCTCGGCAGATGACGCGATTACTGCTTATTTACACTGACGCCGTGCTGGAGCAGAAGCACAATTTCTTGCTTGTTGCAGCAAAATTCGTCGATAATCATTCATACCTGCATTCAAGGGAGAACGACTCCAGCACCGCTTCTTGGGTCTTGACCCTCTTCGCGCCTTTTTTTATTTTATTTTTTTTATTATTGATTCATGAGATTGGTGAATAGTGGAGCACGATCGTACTTCATTGACAATAGCGCCCAGCACTACGAATCAGCGTCGTCCAATCTGTCGAGCACGCAGTCCACTCGATACCAATAATACTGGAGTCGCCACAGACGCTAAACCCAGCTGCTGTTGCGTACATAGGATAGTGGAATGGAATGTCCTTCAGCCTACAGCCTAGTTACAGCTGATGGAGCACCGGGTACGTACAGTCTACGTGTGCTATTATTAGGGTCCAGTAGGCCCCTAGAGAGGAGCACGGCCGCGTTTGCTGATTCGATTTCCCGCCGAGAAAATCGTCAATCCGAGTCGTCGTTTTAAGCACATTATGATAACATGGTTTCCCACGCGGTGGTGGGAGGGTTGACTCGGACTAAACTAAAGTCTTAACGCATTATTAGAACAAAAATCGCGCGATTCCCGAGATGCGAAGCCGTGGTAACTAACTTAGCTGACTGCAGGGCTTTTTTTTCCCTGGTGGTACAGCATCAGCCCTGCCAGCTCATAGCTGTTCGTATCCCGGGTGGAGTACAAACTTTGGACGGCTCCAAGGCGCCGGCACAGCTTGCAATACGTAGTTGTTTACGAGGGAAAACTTAATTCTTCTTGATTAGTTTCTTTCCCACTCCCCCTTGACAAAAGGAACTCATGCGTGGAGAAGCAGAATTCCCGACATCCGAAGGAGGTACGATCTACCTCCCCACAAGCACTGAATATAGGGAGAAGCTATCATGGCCAGAGTGACACCGTAATAATAACAACAACAATAAAAAGAACGAGATAGCGAGGCTGTTTTCTCAAATCTATGGTCAAGATGTCACTGGCTGTTGTCCGCGAGTGCGGGCTAACATGAAACTTAATGCGTAGGGGCGACATAGTACTCAACCATTCAACTGTAGGACCTCTTCCCCCTGCGAATTCAAAATTCTTGAAATTAATACAATTGTGCTTCGGAAGACAGGATCGATCGTCGTAGATGATGCTGGCTGATCGGTGCATGTACCGAGCATCTAACTGGTCCACGTCCAATAGACATGCAAACCAGCAGATCGGTTCCAAACAGAAACCCCCAAAGACCGATCTTGTACGACTCCAGCCAAGAATAGCGTGGGCATATGCTTTGCGCATGTACTGTACGTATTTATGCATGCATGCACACACGGGTTGGCAGGGTGCAGGGTGGGATGCGCCTTTAGCTTCGATGAAACCGATCGCCGATTCCTTGACCGACATTTAGTATATAGACAATAACACTGAAGTCGCCACAGACGCTAAACCCTGCTGCTGCGTACATAGGACAATGGAATGGAATGTCCTTCAGCCTGCAGCCGAGTTACAGCTGACGGAGCACCGGGTACATACAAGTCAACGTACTATTATCAGGGCTTAGCAGGCCCCCCCCAGACAGTTGTTTATCTGTGAAGGTGTGGATTGTTTCTGCTTTCCAAACCGCTGTGTCCCGGGGCATCTGGCACGAATATATAAAATCTGACGGACTTTAGAATCCAATTAGATCCGTATATCGCTAGGCTGTACTCCGTAAAGACGACAGTTTTGAAGCTCCAGCATCGACACTCGGCTTTGGGCCGGAGTGTTAGGACGCCTTCCGGAATGCCAAATACGGTTAGCCGGCCTTATCTAGGGATAAACATGGATTCCTTTTTTTTTTTTTTTTTAATTTTTTTTTTTTGGAAAGCTGAAAGAAGAAATGACAATACTATTTGTCGAGGCTCTTGACTCTGGAAACCCACCCATGTTCGCAGCATTTTTTTTCCTTGCTTTTCCGCATTGACTGTGCTATATAGTAAGTATAATATCGCAACATCAATTACAAGTACACATTAAGAGCCATGTTAGAGCTTATTGTCTAATTGTCATCAAAAAAGAGAATGGCGCGATCAGTGCAATGGCTGTGCCTGTAGCTCAGACTGAAAGGAATCTAATCGCGAATTTCTGATGGCCATTTGCTTTGATCATAACCGAAAATGGAAGCACGTCGCCCCGGCATAAACACCCAATGATGCCCTTTTGAACACAACCCAAATAATAATTAGGTTACCTTGTGACGCCACTCCGGCTCTTGACACAAGGACGTGACCACTTTTAGGATAAGCGATTAGCTTACATGGAGTTCTACAGTATTGGATTTCGTGTCCCAACGGATGAGCAAGTTATTCCACTGAAATTGTGTTCAAGGACTACCAAAGATAGGTCTACCTATTGCACGCGGTTCAGAGGCCGTAGCAAAGAGAGGTTTAAAGGCAGCAGATCTAAATATCTCTTCTTTCGTAAGATTCACTGCGTCTTTTTAACATCGAAATGCAAAGATCCGCGGCAAAAGCTGGTGACCGTTTCAAAAACCCATCAAGTAAAATTACCTCTGTCCCATTTCGAAGAGTCTCCAGGTTGTCCATCGTCAATTCTATTGCGGCATCTCTTATCTGGTCATCGCATTCAGGTATCGAGGTGTATATCTCTGCGATAACTGCTTCGAACGACTCCTTGCTGGGCCGGTCTAAAAATGACTTTCGGAAGTATTTTCCTGCCCTACGTTTTAAACCATCAATCTGGAAATAATCGGCTTGAGGATACATCCGAACGTGGAATTGACATGCATTGAAGACTCCTGAATATTCTGGTGGGATGAGACTGTCTTGAGAAGACGGCTGTCCGAGATTGTCTTTCTTCTCTTCATCTCCTTCTATTTCAAAAGCATAATCGCCGGTATAAAGAAACCGAAGAACTCTTCTAATCATATTCGGATCTTGGTCACTGAGTTCGATTGTCCCCAATGCTTCCTGCAGAAGCCACGCTAATTAGCTGGCGTCCACTTAAAACCGAAGTCTCAAAACAAACCTTGAAATTGCCACCACAGGAGCGCGCGAAGTAGGCAGATCTTGGACAGACAATATTCCGATGGACTGGGAAGACTTCAGTGCCACAGATTATGGTCAGATCACTATATCGTGGGTTCAAGTACAAGCTAGTTCTCCATTGTTAGCGTATTTGAACCCGTGGATACAAATAGCCATTGATACACCCACTCATACCTGGCAAGGAGATTTAGCATTTCTGCGGAGTCATCTTCACTCGTTATAGACTGCGTTTCTTGTGTATAGTTCTCATCGTCAGGTTCAGGCAAAGCAAAAATGGATGATTTGTTGCTTTTCCGGTCCTTTTTCTTTTTCTTCATGGGCATTTTACTAATAGAAGCCAAAAATTTTCATTTTACAGAAGCTGTTCTCGACTCACGGGGTATTAATAGATGAGTATCGTGCAATGTGGGATACCCCACCAGGCAGCCAGCGCATAGTGGCGCAGCAGGAATAAGTGCAGCTCATATGCATTGACTCTACTGCTCAAGCTGTTTGATATGGCAGTACGCCAAGCCTTACCCCAAATGAAAAGGAGGGAGAGTGATTGTCAAGGATCTGCGATCTGCACTTCATTGGTTGAGTTGAGTGCGCACTTGTGACATCGTTTTCCAATGCATATTCCTATATTACCAGACCTGCATGTCGGAAATGGCCTTTGACACTCTGGTCTCGCGCACCAACAATCTCAACATGCCATTCCAGAAAGTGATCAAACCCTTGATCAGGATTCTCCTCATAAACTTGCCAATTGCGCCTTATGAAACCCTTGAGCTCAGCGAAAAATTCTTCGACAGGATTAAGATCCGGTGAGTACAGTGGTAGGTACACTAGCTTCACTCCTTCTCCAGAGCACATCTCCTTTATTCGGTCCAAGTAATGAAAGGATGTGTGATCTATAACTAGAACGGATTTCGGTTTCAGCTAATTTTTATAATGTTTAAGAAGCTACTCAATTAAGTCCTCAAATATTGTAATGTCTATTGAACCCTGAAAGATACAAGAAAGGATAACACCATTATGAGTATATGCAGGTAAAATCTAATAGCGTCAGTCATGATGAAATTTGCATATTTGGATTGGTATTACGTCTAGAGATGACCAGCCTATTTGTTGAAATCCTGCACGTTTACCATATCTTGACTCATCTATAAATAACAACTGGTCTGCGCTGAAGTCTGAAATATAATTAATATATTCATTGTGTAAGTCTTTATTACGCTCTTTTGCTTTCTATTATACTATATTTTTAGACTGACCAATTGAGGCAAGAGTCCTACTGATAATGCTAATTGCCACATCTTTGTTAAATTCATTTGACAGAAAGACCAGTTGACCGCTATCTCATCTAATTATGATGTCGGCTTTTCCAGGAGATAATCACACAACACTTTTAGCATAGTTGGGGTGATTATTTGCTATGGCCTAGGGCAGTTTGGCGGAGCTTTCGTATTTCCAAACTATTCAAGGTTCGATTGAATATAATAGACTGCTTTGCAGCTATACTTAGCAGTACGAGTAATCCAAGATATAGGCTCATCACTTCTTAGCATATCACATATGAGTTAAACTGTTGATCATGCAAGGGGTGGTGTCATCCTATAGTACAAAACTGTATTATGTTTAAGTGGTGCACTACAGAGAAGAAATGAACGAAAGGGACAGAAATGACAAGGTACCCAAGTCTAGGCAGCAATACATGTAATTTACAGGCATATCAAATCTGTGTATGCTCAATACATCAGGGTGAAAGTTACCTGAAGGTGCAAACTACTGTAGGATTTCATTTCGAAGCTAAGAATAAAAAGCACGACAAGAATGATATTTTGAATATATTATTGAAACTGAATTAGGAGGGAAGTAACTGCCAATAGTCCTAACAAACCCCCGTTCGGCCTTTGGGTGCAGTGTGCCCAAGCGTGATAACACCGCTAAAGTCCAACTACTCATCTTTGTGACGGACCCGCAGGCAGACAATGCACCTTTGAAACCTGGAGGGCAGATGAAGCTTGTCGTCGCCGGTACAGTCGGCTCGAAGGGGGTCGCTCAGCTTGCAAACAAAGAGAACGCAACATATACAGAGGATCCAATGAACCCTAGAACAACAACATATACCAGAGATGCTAGGCTACGGTGGAAGTATCAAAGACCTACATATGTAACGTAGTTAGCAGGCATATATTGCACGACTATTCGCCAATATATCAGCTCTCGTGTATGCATCAAGCGAGTGCAACTTACTCTAATCCCTCTCAAAACGAGTAGGATGCAACTGATTCTTCAAATGCCCGCCCACGATAGTACCAGCCTTGTCTGGAAGCCCTCCGACGTCCTGATCGTTTCTTGTCAAAAACTGCTCCAAAGGAAATTAG
Source organism: Talaromyces islandicus (assembly GCA_000985935.1). Lineage (NCBI taxonomy): Eukaryota > Fungi > Ascomycota > Eurotiomycetes > Eurotiales > Trichocomaceae > Talaromyces > Talaromyces islandicus. Next base: position 3,545,949 of record CVMT01000002.1, on the reverse strand, counting down.
GGAAAATTGTTTTTTGAGGCGATTGAATGGGCTTTGGGAGATTCACAATACTCCGCTGAACGAGGATAATGTCCATCTCTTGATCCGGCGTGGCGCGGGCAAAGGGCCCGAGACCAAGGTCGCCTTTTACTGTGGCTTTGTTTACAGTTGCATCGTTTGAATCACAAATGAGTTCTCCTGAACAGAGCCGTGTTGTAGTCTAAGATAAGCCACAGTATCTACATAGCGATAGAACACGTAATTAAGATGAATTGCAAGAACTGCCGAAGATAGCGTTGTTTTGTCAGTGCAACCTTGCCATTAGATCAGAATTAACCAATCCCCGACTGACTTGGCCTAGATTAAAGTTGAAAACCCGGTAGAACAACCGAGATTTATCTTAGCTGGGGGAAAAAAATAGATATGGTGACATTGGCCGGACGCCATCATCATCTATCTTGAATAAGGCGCCCGTCTCATTTTCGAGTTCACACTATGGCATGTCACCGAGAATATGAATGGCACCGCGTGATAGCCTATACTGTAGGCACTCGTCTAAAACTTTCTGACTCGCCAATAAGAAAAAAGAATAAATATATTCATCTGCTGAGTGTTTTCTCCAGTTATTGGTAATACGAATCGTGATTGGCTGAAGTACGGAGAATCGCCCAAAGCTGTAAAGCGCGACTGCCTCCTCCTCTTCTCCTCGTGCTCGACTAGACACTGTCAGCCAATGTCAACTGCCCAACTTCGTTCAGCAAGGCTTCTGCATGCATGATATCAGCCTCGAGCAGCCAGCGCCTTGGCAGTCGCACATAATGACTTCCAAAGGTTACATGTGCCGTCCAGCCAAGCCTTTGCCGAGAGTGTCTGGCCGTCGGCGTCGCGGCGATGTTACCTCTTCGAAGTTCGTAGCGTGTACCTGCATCATCAGTCGAATCAGTTGTCTGCGTTGGCCTGCCTGTTCTCTCCGCGATATGGTGTGACAGGCTATATCTCTGCGATCTCGTGAAGTCACTGAAGTGGCTTGGCGATTAATTATCGCTGTTCCACTGCGTCCGAAGCCGCCTGCATCACGAGACAACTGTTATCGTCCGTCATCTCTCCCACTTCCCTGATACCAGAACTATCGTGTAATCATCCGTGCGCTTTGAAGCCACCGTGGTGGCATCTGACGATGCGGACATCCGGGTCAACCTGATGTCGACAGATTCAACGGATGACAGCGAGGTGTGACCATTTGTCAATATGAGGCTCGGCCAAGCTCTGGGACTAGCTGCCATCTGAATCCCCGACGGATGCTTTTCTGTTGTTGAGCCCAACACATAGGATCCACCAGGAATGTGACGTTGGAAGGGAGAAGCCAAGAGGAACGGATTCTTGATCGGCAAACCTTCGATAAGCTAATTTTCTCCCCAGACAATCAATTTGTTACGTACCGGAGATGGAACTTCTTTTAGTTTCTAGTAATTGGTTTATACCACTAGCCAAATCACTGGGTGAGGGCTGGCTTTTCTTGGAGATAGACGGCTTGTGGAAAACAAACGCGGCATGTTTGGTATGCCTTTTAAAGAATTGCAAGGCTTATTATTAATGCGCCATCATTCTACGGTTGACATTAGACACAAATAGCGGGCGCCACTACTCTTCCCCAAGGTGGTTTGTGGTTGAACTGTGGACATGCCCCTTCCACATTCCTGTCATCTGCACAATCCACGATCCATATCCAGCAAGGCGTGACGGCGCCACATGTCACACAACGCGTTCATCAAATTGATTACTACGCACAGCAGATGGAAGCGAAAGCCAAAGCTTACATGTTGCCAAATTATTACGACAACCACGTTGTGGAATTCAGATGGAGTAGTGCAAATACGATCCACTTGTTGGATACTTCACGTTACACTGCACCTTTCCAGGTATTTTTCTAGGGAGGGCACCAGCGATTTACGCATTCTCCGTCGAAAACATAAAAACCCGACGGTGATCCTCATATCTTTGTCCCATCTTGTCCCAGCCTTGTAGATCCTTTCCTTCCTCACTTCTCTTCACTCCTTTCACCGGTGCTTGATAGCCCATTGATTTTCTACCTCATACATTCCCTTCAAGGTCTACGCCGTAGACAGTATGCATTTTTCTACACTGTCTCTTTTCTTAGGGCTGGTCAGTTCGCTGGCTAATGCAGCTGCCCTCACGCCAGCACAATCTGACGTTGAAAAACGTGCTGGTAACTATCGATCTGTAGCATACTTTGTTGACTGGGTAAGAGGGCTGCTTTTGAAGAACCATTTGACATTGTGCTCATTGAATCAACACAGGCAATTTATGGACGAAACTTCCATATCCAAAACTTGACCAATATCGCTCCTTCGCTTACTCACGTACTGTATTCTTTTGCCGATGTGCATTCTGACACCGGCGAAGTGTTTCTTACGGACACTTGGGCGGATCTCCAGAAGCACTACGACGGCGACTCCTGGAGCGACACCGGGAACAACGCCTATGGATGCATCAAACAATTGTACTTGCTGAAAAAGGCAAATCGCAATCTAAAGTCATTGCTCTCAATTGGAGGCTGGACATACTCTCCCCATTTTAGCACTGCTACGGCGTCTGCGACAACCCGTAGTGCATTTGTCAACTCTTCGGTTGGCTTTGTCAGAGACTTGGGTCTGGATGGCATTGACATTGACTGGGAGGTAAGTGTATTCTCCGACTTTCCTTTTAATGGCACCGGCTAATTAAAGAACAGTATCCCACCAACAGCACCGAGGCAGACAACTTTGTATCTCTGCTCAAGGAGCTCCGTCAGGTGATCCCTGCACCTTCGCCTCGTGCTTCATGCATTGCGCTAATGTCTCTTAAACCAAACCTAGGCGCTAGATGATTATGCTGCTCAGTATACCCCTGGCCAACACTATCTGATAAGTGCAGCTGTTCCTGCCGGGCCGTCCAACTACGAAAAGCTGCACATCTCAGACATGGACAAATACCTGGACATGTGGAACCTGATGGCCTACGACTACAGTGGCTCTGTATGTAAATCCCTTTTCTTTTCTTTTCTTTTCCTTTTTTTTTCTTTTTTCTTTTTTTTTCTGGTCCAGCAGTTCGGTATTAATGGCTGACGGCCTTTTCAGTGGGACACCATCGCTGGAATGGACGCGAATTTGTATAACTCGACTCAGTACCCAGGCTCCACCCCTTTCAACACTGACCAGGCTATTTCGTACTACATCGCCAACGGAGCTACTGCCGGAAAAATCAACCTAGGAATTCCCCTGTATGGGCGCTCGTTCACCAACACCGATGGTCCCGGAACCAATTTCACCGGCGTGGGCAGTGGTTCCTGGGAGGACGGAGTGTGGGACTACAAGGCCCTTCCTCAATCTGGCGCGAGCATACACTACGACAACTCATCTGTTTCTGCATGGAGCTATGACAGCTCGCAGCGCATCATGATCAGTTATGACACACCGACCATTGTCCAAGCCAAGGGGGATTATATCGTCAGCAAGGGTCTTGGTGGTGGGATGTACTGGGAGAGCAGCAGTGACAAGACAGGCTCTGAGAGTCTGATCTCCACGGTATGTGGCCCTGAAAGGGGGATTCAAAGCTCCCCGTCATCATCAAACTAACTCAGAGTACAGCTCGTCAATAAGCTTGGTGGAACCGGTGCATTAGAGCAGGTGCAGAATGAGCTCAGCTATCCTGCGTCTCAGTATGACAATGTGAAGAATGGAATGGCGTAGGGTAATGCTCGCAGGAAGAGATGCTCAGCATCGTCGAGCAGGATCTAGCCTTTTTTTTTTTTTTTTTTTGTTTTTTCCCTTTCTATTTCTTGTACATACATACACCTATTGAATAGGTTCACTCTACACAGTGCTTGCAACCTCTATACTCAAGTACTCCAAGTACTCCGTACTGAAAAGTAGCGAAAACGGCCCTATCCGAGCGCTACGTGCGCCATCTAACGCAGCCATCAGCTACACGTGGAGAAGTCTAGGGACGAGTTTATACAACGTCGTCGTCTGATTGGCGGGCAGTCGGGGTATTAAGGCCCGACGGGCCCACTCTACTAGGGAACACGCTTAACCGCTTTCGCCTACCCCGCGTGGGGAAAATAAAATTAGCTTCGCCCGCACCAGAGCTACGATTGGGCTGTCGTCCTGGAGAAGGACTCGCTTTTCGACTCCCGAGTCAGCTGGGATCGACCCTGCCCGTTTTGTGGCGTATAGAATCCTGGCTACTGCAGAGCTCGCGAAGATGCAACCGTACTAGAACTAATTCAATCACTGCCCATCCTCGCACTCATCTATCCCGATGCCGACCCGTATATGTCTTTATAGATCACTTCCTGCTGCTTGTAGGATTTATGTGTTTCGCCTCAGATTTTCCTCCCCGCAGCATCTTCCCATCTTCAAATTGCGGCGCAATAACTATGGGTTTCTGGAATCGCAAAATCACCGTTAGTGACGAAGCCGTCACCTCGGCCGTCAATCTCACGCTGAGACAGTCGCTGGTGCCGAACTTGCTGGGTATTCAAACCTGCTAATATCAGGCCTATACGAGTACGTACTAACTAACGTCTTTGACGTCCGCCGCAGTCACTATCCTCTTCTTCCTCTGGGGTTTCGCATACGGCCTGCTCGATGTGCTCAACTCGCATTTCCAGGATACACTGGACATTTCAGCCGGCATGGCCAGTGGTCTGCAGGCTGCCTACTTTGGCGCATACTTTATCTGCCCTCTGACCATTTCCGGATGGATTGTTCGTCGTTTTGGATTCCGCGTGACTTTTATGACCGGTAGGCACGCTATATCATTTATCTTTTCTATATCTCTATTAACACTTAAAGGTCTCACCGTCCTCGCCATCGGATGTCTTCTCTTCTGGCCGTCTGGCGTCAAGCGGTCCTTTGGTGGATTCTGTGGTAGCATGTTTGTGGGTTCTTATCCTATAGCATGAAAAGGAATTGAGGATTTCGTGTTTCTAATACCGATACAGGTGGTTGGTGCTGGTCTATCTACCTTGGAAACTGCCGCAGACCCGTAAGGCAAAATATCCCACACATCTGATGATACAAAGCAGCTGATCTTCTTTTTCGTTCTCAGTTTCCTGGCTATTTGCGGCCCGCCCAGATACAGCGAAATCCGACTGAATCTGGCCCAGGCAGTACAGGGAGTTGGCACGTTTGTTGCCCCTCTTCTCGCCTCCCGGGTCTTCTTTGCTCACACTGTGGATACCGCTGCTGGGCTCAAGAACGTGCAATGGGTTTACCTCGGGGTCGCTTGCTTTGTTGCGCTGCTCATTATTCTCTTCTTTCTCGTGCCTTTCCCTGAAATCACCGATGCCGACCAGCACGCTCTCGAGGGTGCGATTACCGACTCCGCGGAAGATAACGGTCCCTTCAGGAAGCAATACAGTCTCTTCCTCGGTGTCATGAGCCAGTTCTGTTATACTGGAGCCCAGGTCGCCATCGCTGGCTACTTTATCAACTTTGCCGAAGAGGCAGGTCGCTCAGCTTCTGAAGCCTGTAAGTACAGGGTTATAGTCATCAAAAAAAGTCTTCGATGTTTCTAACCAATATGACAGCCGATCTTCTCGCAGTGGCACAAGGATTGTACGCTTTCAACCGTTTCGTCGCCAGTGGTTTAATGATGCTCAAGCCATTCAAACCCCGGTACATGTTATTTTCCTATCTCCTGGGTTGCATCGTGTTCAGTATCGCTGCAATGAACACCACGGGCACTACTTCAGTTGCCCTTGCTATTCTCGTCTTTTGCGCCGAATCGGTATGAATCATTCCTCCTAAATACAAGTGTGACGTACAAAGTATGCTGACCGCATAATGTAGTGCTGCTTTGCTACCATCTTCAGTCTGAGTCTTCGTGGTCTTGGCCGCCACACCAAGCGCGGTGGCTCGTTCCTCGTCTCTGCTATCTCCGGAGGCATGGTTTTCCCGCCCATGATGGCTGCTGTGATTGTGAGTAGCTTTTCTCCATCGTTCTCTTTTTCAAGCAACATGGCTGACTTGTTGGCTATCACAGGACCGACGAAACGCCCACATTGCCATGGCCATTCCTATGATGGGATATATCCTCGCCTGGATTTTCCCCATCTATGTCAACATCTACAGACGCGATGTCATGGATATGCACCGTGATACCGAGGTCAATGTGACCAATACCGTTTCCAATGACAAGGAAATAGAGCTGGAGCGTGCCCGGGAGAACGAGCCCGAAACAAAAACAATCGAGCACGTCGCACAAGCCACACAAGATACCCCAAAGCATGAGTGATCGTTGAACGTTGAAATAATATTATTTGGCTCTCTCTTTTTTCTGATCTTCTGGGAGTGGAGTTGATTTAGAATGTCGTCGTCATGAAAAATTTAATCTCGTATAATTAGTATCTTTTCTATTCTCGTATCATCGTTTCAACGTTTCAACGCTAGAATATCGCTGAGCTTTACTTTCCCTTTCTCTCCCCAGCCAGCCACTCCTGACTGAATATCGGGCCGTACGCGTACGTACCATGACCATGCTCGCCTATCGAGCTCTTCTAGTGATAATGTCGACGCCCAAGAGGAAAATACAATATCAAGAGACTGTAGCAGCAGTCCCAGAGCTCTCTCTTTTTCGGAAACCGAGATTGCTTTTTGAGCCTTTGTCTTTTGGGGAGAATTTGAACTCTCATCAGCCTGTTCTTTGAATATGGAAAATGCCTTTAGTAAATATGATCGCGCGGATTCGGCTGTGTGTATGGGTAGTCCAGGAGTGTGTGAATGGCCGCGAGAGGGTCTCCCGGGTTCATCAGCTCTCTTCCGCAGAGACTCTAAATCTAGACCCCAAAGCGGCGGTGATGTTTCATTGTGAGCAGAGTTGCCGTTGTCTGCTGCCTTTTCTTTTTCTTTCTGCTCATCGCCAGCTTCCTCGTCTGGTCTCCCCTCGTTAGGATCATAGTCCCATCTCTTTAAAACAGGTATTTCTCTCCCCAGAATTCTGATAGTCGGTTGACCTCTCCCCCACCCTTCTTCTTCGGCGCTTTTCCCGCTCTCGAGCCCCAATGAAACCGCCTTGCTGCGGCTATTCGCACTCACGACGGCCTGGCCCAAACTAAGACGGCTAGAAATCGGCTGCTCAGGCATGGTGTATTTTGTCACCCCGACTGCGAAGGCAAGGACCAGAGGTGCTCTGTTTGTCTGGAGCACCACCGTGGAGAGTTCTTCTTCGATCTCAGAGGCAATGGGAAGGGTTAGGGCAGATTCGATCTCGAATGGTGTCGTTGCAGTACTCAGGTCCCTTTTCGGTCTCTTTGGGGACGAAGTTGATGCTGAAGGCGAAGATGCATCGTCTTCTGGTGCACCCCGTTTGTTGCTGCTCTTTTTGGCCACGCGTTTGGCAGCATTGTGAACCTGTTTGGCGATCTTGTTGTCGTTGAAGACCGCCTGCACGGTCTTCAAGTCTGAGCTGGCGATATCATTTGCACTAAAACATCCTGTTAGAATCTCAAAATTTCCCTTGTTTGTGAAGTCTTACTTGTGTAAACCTGCTGTTTGAAGCTCCCTCACTTTCCCTATGGCCGATGCAAGCGGGACCTTGGCGTCTTGCGAGAGAAAGCGCAGCAACGCCTGTAGCTGTGCAGCCATGTTGACAACCGGAGTATGATGTTAATTTGAGCTTATCGTAAATTCGACAGACCTTTACAGTGCACGACGCAGCTGGCGAGAGGTTGACATGTCCAGCGTTGACGTATGCGGAGTTAGCCAGGGAAGGCGCCCACCTGATAGGCCGTGCAGTTCTCCGCCGCGCGATCTCCGTTCTCCAACATTCTCAACTTTGACATCCGCTTTCTTTGTCGAGGTCCTCCCTTTTTGCGTCTCGCTCTGTCCGCCCTTCCCCCAATATTGAGCCATACTTGACCGTCTTTATCCCCGGCAGGGCCCGCTCGTTGCCCCAGAACCGTAACGATGCCGGATGATTCCAAGCCCAAAACGTTCCCCGGCCTGTCATCCAAGCTTTCGGCGCCGCCCAAGAAGTCGCTGTTTGAACGCCAAAAAGCCGAGGCTGAAGCAAAACGCGCTCGCGAACGAGCCGAGACCGCGGCGGTTTATGAGGACTTCGTCAAATCCTTCGAAGATGACGGCGATGCGTTTGGTGGTCGGAATCCTGCTACCAGGCCTCCCGGGTTTGGTCATTCGGTACCTGGCAGTCTTGCACCACCACCCAGGCGACATTTTACCAGTTCGTCGTCGACGCGCAATAGTGGACCGGGCAGTCTAGGCCCGCCACCTTCACTAAGTCGAAAACGAACGCACGATGGCTTTCACCGCGACCGCGATCGAGATTCCGGGCAGGGAATATTTGGCTATGACAATTCTGACCCGGCCGCTGCGTTTCGCACTTCGGATGATGAAGAGGAGAGGATGGTAGAAAATAAAGAAGCCGAAAGAGCTGTTGCAAAACCTACTGTCTACCTTGCCTCGCTACCGCCGGGAACATCGCCTACGGTTATCAAGGCTCTGATTCCAAAATCTCTCTCGGTCGATGCCGTCAAGATCATTCCTCCGCCTTCACAACCATCTACGGAGCGCAGGTCCTTCTCAGCAATCGTCACATTAGCAAAAGAAACAGCCGCTTCCGATATCGATTTAGCAGTGAGTGCGCTGCAGAACAAATACTTAGGATGGGGCTACTATCTGTCTATTTCGCGCCACCTCTCCTCCGCCGCAATCCACTCGGGAATGCCGGTCAATGTTGTTTCATCGTCTACGAGTTCGCTACCTTTCGGCGCAAAGGTAATCAACCAGGCCCCTGCTGGCAGGATGAATCGAGCCCCACCGCCTGGTCCTCATCGTGGTGGGTTTGGCCCCCCGGCTTCATATGGATCACAATATGCAAGACCTGCATCGACAGCTCAAATAGAGGTCAAGGCGCCGTCGGACCTGAAGCAATTGCGACTTATTCACAAGACTCTTGAGAATCTTCTAAATTATGGCCCTGAATTCGAAGCGCTGCTTATGAGTCGGCCGGAGGTGCAAAGAGATGAGAAATGGGCTTGGATTTGGGACCCACGCAGCACCGGAGGTGTTTGGTATCGGTGGAAGCTCTGGGACATTCTTACCAACTCCAAAGTCGATCGAAGGCAGCGTGGAGGCCGAAGCGATAATGCAGTCTCCTTGATTTTTGAAGGCGGCGCAAACTGGGTTGGCCCAGAGAAGCCGATCCGGTTTGAGTATACAACCAAGATTGATGAATTTGTCTCGGATGAAGAGTATAATTCCTCTGAGGAAGACGAATCAGACCACGAAGACGAGAGGCGCCGTCATGCCGCGGATGATGCGTTAGGAAACGAAGACGGCGTGGGATATATGAACCCATTACAAAAAGCTAAGATTACACATTTGATTGCTCGATTACCGACAGCAAACAGCAAGCTACGCCGAGGCGATGTGGCCCGCGTCACGGCATTCGCCATTGAACATGCAAGTGCGGGAGCAGAAGAAGTGGTTGAGATGCTCGTAGCCAACATTCTGAATCCATTTGCATATTCACGGGCAAACCCAGATCGCGACGACGCACATAGCGCGCTCCGAGAAGGTGAACAACAACAACAACAACAACAACAACAACAACAACAGGGTGCACCTGTAGAAAACAACGGCAACACGTCTCACAAATCAAAAGAGGATACGTCCGCCGCCAAGCTTGTCGGTCTGTACGTGATCTCGGATATCTTCTCATCCTCTTCTACTAGCGGTGTCCGTCATGCTTGGCGATATAGACAGCTTTTTGAGCACGCGTTTCGAGCACATAATGTCTTTGAACATCTGGGTCGTCTAGAGAAAGAATTCCGCTGGGGTCGACTGAAAGCAGAGAAGTGGAAACGGAGCATCGGATCCATCCTGCATCTCTGGGAGGGCTGGAGTGTATTCCCTCATTCGAGCCAAGACCACTTTGTCCAAGTGTTTGAAAACCCGCCTCTGACGGAAGAAGAGCTTGCAGAGGAAAAGAAGAAAACCGAGGCTGAAAAGGCCACTGCAGCAGCGACTAGCAGCAAAGGCAAGAGTCGGTGGAAGACGGTTGACGACGATGCAGTTTCTGGAGGAAAGTTTGATCCCAGCCAGCCTGGCCCACAGGATGTGGAGGAGTTCAACGACGACGACTTAGACGGAGAGCCGATGAGCGACATTGACGGCGTCCCCATGGAAGATAGTGACCTGGACGAAGCTGAGCTGGACGGGCAGCCGCTGGAGATGGACACTGAGATGGCCGACAGTGGCAGCGAAGAGAAACCAGCTCAGGCGACAGAGGCAGTGTCTGTGAGCAAGCCAGAAGAACAGGAGCCAGCTGGGCGAGTGCGAAAACCACGGCCCAAGGCTGAAGACATGTTTGCAGATTCGGACGACGAAGACTGACCAGCTGTAGGTGGTAGTTGAGATGTAAATACAAGACAATATCATAATAATCTGCCTGGTAGACAACATCAAAAGCGAGGCCTAAGTTATTCCCGATGAGGAAAACCCCCACCACGGCGGCCCACAACTTGGACCGCCGAACCCCTCCTCTCCAAGTCTGCTCTTCCATCAACAATAAATAATATCTCCCATCTTCAAGTCGTGTCAACCCACCTCGCGCGGTGCCTGCAGCCTGTTTTCATCTCTTTTCTATCTTCAACCGCTTCTTCGCATCCATATCCATCACAATGGCTGGTGAGTGCCTGGCTGTCGCGTCTATATACACCCGGCGCATTCTGTTTTCCTGCAATGCAAAACTTCGTCACCAACTGGACGCGTGCTGACATGCTCGATTTTTCTATCTAGACTTTGCCGGAATTGCTCGTACGTCTTCTCCCGAAGCACTATTCAGCATGCCAACCTTGAGAATCGCGACTTTCTACTTTCTCCGTGCCTGATCTGACGCCCGCTACAGAACAATTTGTTGATTTCTACTACAAGACCTTCGATGAGGACCGAAAATCCCTTGCCGCGCTCTACGTAAGCCTCCGATGAAGCTCGCTCGCTCCTCAGGATACACTGCTGACGATGAGACACGATAGCGCGACAACTCGATGCTTACCTTTGAAACCGCTGCCAAGTTGGGCACCGCAGCGATTATCGAGAAGCTGACTGTGAGCAAGCCCAACCTCGTCACCCCAGTAGCAACCTGAATTCCTGACAGATGTTACAGGAGCTTCCATTCCAAAAGGTTCAGCACCGGGTCGCGACTCTTGATGCCCAGCCCAGCAACGAACAAGGCGGTATCCTTGTCCTTGTCACTGGCGCTCTTTTGGTAGGCGCAGCCCCCCCCGACGATATTATAATCAGTGTTAACAGCACATCAGGTCGATGAGGAACAAAACCCAATGAACTACACCCAGACATTCCAACTCCTGCCTGATGGCGCAGGCAGCTACTTTGTCTACAACGACGTTTTCCGTCTGATCTACAACTCCTCCTAAACACGAAAACCAGACGTATATCTGGGCGGATAATTACGCAGGAGGAAATTTGAGATTGGGACATCCTTTTTTTTTTTTTTTTTTTTTTTGATACCAATGGGCATTTAACCCGACGAGGGATATCAGCCTCGAGAATGAAACGCTTGTCTTGTCGAAAGGCGGTAGGCATTCTGGGGCTGGTGATAGGCTTGGGGAGGGTCTTTATGTAGACAAACAAACAGCATTGCAGCGTCTTTCTTGCTTGCAAACTTTTTTTCTTTCCTTTATTTCAGTAACTACTGAGAGGTCGCAGCAGCTAACGACTATTGCGTAACGGGGCTTGGCCTCCAGGCTGCCAGATTTCCAGCGCGCGGCCGATTCTAGGTAACAAGGAATCGAAAAAACTATTAAGAGTATAAATAGGCAGTCGGCAGTGTAAATTATAGCCTTTCAGCCTTGGCTAGTAACTAATTATTTTGAATTTGTTCAGCTTGTCTTGTCTGCAGTGATTGGGTTCAACGGGCGACCAACCCAGAGCGGCCTAGCCGGAAAGCAACAGCCCGAGTCGATCCCGGCCTGAGACCTGAGCAAAACACTCAACTCGTTGCCCCAAACAAACAATTCTTAACAAGTTAATCCACGCCCCAGTCTGATCTCGAGGTAGCATCCTTTGAAACAGTCTCACGCATGCTACGCAAGCAAGTAAACTTGCGTACTTGTCAAGTTCCGCGTTGCGCTAACGCATCTTTCTCCATCGACAGCTACGATCTTGAAACCGTCCACGTTGCTCCTTAACGCCGATCCATCGGGGAACGCCACGTCTATCTTTCCACATTCACTGCTACGAACAGGAACCGCTTCTAGCTTGACGGACCTGGTCTGCTCTATACGATCAAAACCTCGAATCGTGTTACTTGTGTTTCTTTGTGCATCGACTGCCCACAGTGTACGCCTCCGGTGCACTTTGATTTGCAGAATCCCATTTCAGTCAAGATGACTCTCGGCGACGAATTTCGCACGCGCAACTTCAGTAAGCTGCATCTTTGTTCAACTGCGGCGTTCTAAAAGTTTTGCTAACATGGAACTTTCAACAGGTATCTATGGGCAATGGTCGGTCTCCCCAAATCGCATGCGTTTGCTCCCCTTTGTTAGGCGACACTGTATCACACGAGCTCTCCCACGATGCGTGTCTCGATGACGTTGAAAGAGACAAACTGTTCTGACTAACTCTTTGTGTAGGACTGGTGTTTTATGCGTCTTTCTCTGCTTCGCGCTAGGCGTCGCCAACATTTTCGCGCCTATCCTGCGAATTCCGTTTAGCATTGTGTGCTTGTGAGTCAGCAAGATCAAGAGTAGCGTGTCTCACCCGACTAATTGAGAGTGTGTAGGTGCTGCTCTTTCATCATAATCTTCATCGAAGTCCCGTTCCTGCTCCGGATATGCCCAACCTCGTCCAAGTTTGACGACTTCATCCGCCGCTTCGCCAGCAACTACATGCGCGCGCTCATCTACATCCTCATGAGCGCTGTCCAGTGGGTCAGTCTGGTCTCGGGTGCCTCTAGTCTTATTGCTGCCGCCGTTTTCTTGCTGTTTGCCGCCGTGTTTTACCTTCTCGCCGGTCTGAAACACCAGGAGTTCATCAGCAGCAAAACCTTGGGTGGGCAAGGAATTGCGCAAATGATTGTTTAGACAAGGTTGTCTTTATTTCCCTCTTCCGTCTGTTTGTCCTACCCCATGAGTTGAAACTTGCCTCCCTCAGCTCTTGTCTGTTGGAGGAATGGTGTCATGACCGTTGCCATGCGTACCTTGTTAGCATTATGTCTTTCCCCCACCAAAAAAACCCTGTATGTGTATGATTTGTTATATACCGTGTATTGTCAGAGATTGTCCAGTCAATCCTTTTAATTCAAAATCACCATCAGTCTTGCCCGTTTCAAAGCCCGAGCTCGACCCTCGGGAGGCTGCAGCGTATTGAGTTTGGCTGTGCAATGATAACAGAGTTGATCAAAAACGGGATTACCCCTGAGAGATTTGCACAGAACCAGTGGGAATAAATGCCGCACAGCTGAAGCATAGAAGCATTGGCTTGTGAATTTCATGTATTCAAAAGTGTGCGATTGTTTCTAGTAAATGCCGCATAGTTTGTAGTATATAGTCGATCATGCAGGCGATCCACAGATGACTCTGGTGCCAATTGTTGGAATATCATCCTCGGATTTCGGAAATTACGCCTTTTTTTTTCTCCCTCCCTCTCCTTTCACTAAATTCAAGGTCGCTATTGATTCGGGTTCAGTGATTCCAACCGAAAGAAAGTGAGGTATCGACGTCATTCCATGTGTGAGTGACTTGATGCATGCGGGGCTTGTCGAATGTGGAATGGCGGGGTGGGCTTTATCAAGTTTTGCATATCCATGTTCACAATAACATTGAACTTTCAAGACAAAAGTTTTGGTATCTATGTGGGACATATCGATTGTTTGATCATAGTAGATGTGCGTGTATTCTGATTTATTGATTGTCAAGCAGGCAATTGCTGGCAGGTGTGAGGTGAGTGAACTGATGTATGTATTTACAGATTGCGTGCTCGGATGGCACAGCCGGGTTCACGTATTGTTGCTGTTACATGTATTACAATTTCTCAACTCACCATTGATGCCATTAATTGGGTGTGTCATAGAAACGAACAAACGAACTAGCTAGTCAGTCAGTTCTCGAAAACAAGCAGAATGCGGGGAGCGAGGGGGCGTGATCGCTGTTTTAGTTTTACTAGTTGAGCTTAAGAGTATTTTCACTGTATTGATGTAACTATGCATGGATGCATGTATAACTAACTAACTACAGGATCCGCTGGATTCTCAATATGTACGCCTGCCTTGAATAGATATCCATCCTCAACACCACCAGCAAGAGCTCTGACGGTCCAAAACACCCGACGGCCAGGTCTCTGCACCACTGAGAGGTCTGGCTGGGCTCGAGGCACGCATGCAAACTGACAGGCTTCAGCTTGGCGTGCGAAATTCTCCGGAATATCCTTGGCGCGGGTTATCACTCTCCGACAACGTGGCCTGCATCAATTGATAGAATTGATAACACGTAGTAGTCCTGTAGTACTCCGTATATACACGGAAAAGAACGTGATTTCAACTGCCAGAAGATTAATGCGAGATTCTATCCTCGGCAGTCCAGGGGAAAAACCGGGAGCCATCGCGAGATAAGGCGCCCTATAGGGCATCCCTATCAACCTTTTTACTTATCAGTGTGTATCAGCTATTGGTTCATAACCACTAACTTACCTTGAAAGTGATGTTGTATTATTGTATTATTGTACCATTGCATGATAACAAGCAACGCTCGCCATCGTCTTCCATGATCTAGACAATCTGCATTGGGCTTAGGGCAATACGGTATCGTTTCGGCTAGTACACAGTACGTACATGGTCCAAGGGCGTCGGATCATGGCTGGAGCGAACGATCGTCCAGAACCAGGCAAATCAAGGGACTTACCTGGTCATTTGCCTCCACTGGGGTGGGCTTGAGACTGGGTTCGCTGCGAGAAATGCCCCTGAGCATTTTCATCTGATCACGTAAGTTGCCGGGCCAGTTTGGTATGATATACGTCATAAAAAAAACCGAAGAGAACAGTTGAGGAATAATGCTCTGCAATATCTACTATCCATACTCTCCATACACTCTGGTAATAATATTAAATAATGAATGATGAAAGGAAAGGAAAGGAAAGGAAAGGAAAGGAAAGGAAATGTCTCACTGGGTCCATCTCCATCATGACCTCAATTTCCTTTGCAACAAAAAGAAGGGAAAAAAGCCTCAACGCAAGACCAATAATAGCCACAGGCTTGGTCATCTGCGACTGCTAAATCGACGGACGCCAGGCTCGGCCCACTCACTCCCATACGGTATTGTGACGGCGTTACGCAAGTTACCTGGGTCCCCCGCTAAGCCTCGCTGCGCCGAGCGCGTCAAGGCACGTCACACGACCGCGCAGGGAAGCCAAGTGGGCCGTGGCAGAAAGAGCGCCGGGGCTGGCCCTCCAGAGCCCACGGCGACATCACCGGCGTCGACTCACTCTAGTCACTCGCTCTACGTAATTCGTTTCCTTATATGCGCCAAATGTGTCCTCTTTGCTAATACTACTACTTATTACTCTTTTTTGAACTTTCTGCTCTTTGTTGAATTGTTCTGATCTCTGCCGGTGTAGCTCTACACTATCGTCTTCAATTCTCTTATCTATCTCTGCCTCGACCTCTATCTCTGTCCCTCTCGATTACAGAGTCTTCAATCTCGGCTCCGCGGGCCAATCGCCAAATACAGCCATTGGCTCTTCCACCACTTGAACAAAAGGTATTCTTTTCATTATTACTCGGTTTCTTATTGAATAAAATGTCCCCTTACCGCCTTTTGATCGCCCTGGCCTCCCCCCCAATGTTTCATGCAAGTCCCCAGCCCGATTGCTGTCTAGACTGTTCCTCGCCCCAAGGCGGTGAGCGCCTCTGATAAGCCATGCTGGTCGATGATTGCGTGCGTCGACGCTCTCTCTTTGCCACGAAGTTAAAACTGTGTCAGGTGCAGCTCTTGCTCTTTTTTTTGTTTGTTTCCTCCTTTTTCCCTTTGAACCATGTTGCTGTGAAAAGTGCCTCGCAATCAATTGTTTGGCCGCTATCGTCATCGTCGGTTACTTCCGGTTACGAAAGGGCAAAAAAAAGCCCGCAGAAATTGCCTCACCCCTCTCTCAACCTCTCTGCTTCTCCCCAACTAACGATTGGGGCTCGAGCTCACAGTGTTTTACCATTGTTTTGACTCAGAATTATCGCTCCTACGCCGTTTGGCTATCCTGTTGTCTGTCTCCTGTTGCTTGTTGTTGCTTGCTTGCCACGCAATCCCTAGCATGGGCAGTTACTGACTCCAACAAGGGAATAAACCCAACCTTGCAGCTCCAGCAATTCTCTCATCCAGCTCTGCCCACCACGGAGTCCGACACGTTTTTATAACATTTCCCTCGCCATGTCAGCTCCTTCAGCGCCGGTGATACCACCTCGTCCGTCCAGGTCCCCTCGGGTCCATGGGCCGGACGTCCCCTCGATACCGCCTCGTCCCAGCAACCGTCACGTCGAGCGCTCCATATCCCCTTCCAGAGACAGCTATGCACCTTCTCCGCTGAACGGCCCTCCGTCCCTCTCGAGAACGACCTCGCAGGACCTGCCCCCTCGTCCACCCAGCGTAACGATTCCCTCGCTCGGCGAGGAGGGCATCGAGTACGAGGAGCTCGCCGCTGCGCCCACAGAGACCAGAAATGTGGGCAGCGACCTGAAGCTGCACGCCCCCAAACCGTCTCTCCCGACTTCAAGCGCAAAGGCGAGAGTCCAGGCCGTCACTCGCACCGACTCGAGTGAGGCTGCTGCAGCAGGCTTCGGCCAATCGCCGTCGCCTGCTCTCGACGAGGAACAGCGCAGTCGTTCCTTGCACTCCAAGCCCAGTGCCTCTCGTGCCGAGTCTTCGAGAGCGTCTAGCACCAATCGCCGCCAGTCCCTTGAAGAGCACGGAATTCCTGAGATTGGACAGCGTGTGCCTATGCTGGCCAATGCCGGCGACGTGCAAGCTCCATCTCCCGCTCCGCCGCGCTCTACTTCGGCTTCGGGGAACCGCACTTCACGCCACCACCAGCGCACTCGCAGTGGCCGCGATGTGTCTCTCCCTCCAGGCAGCTATGGTCTCCATGGCCATGGTGTTCAAACCAGTGACAGGTTCGAGAAGGCCTGGTATGAGAAACACCCGGATGAGTATGCTCGCGAAGAGCAGGGCCAGTATGGTCCCGCAATTGCTCCACGTCCCGATTGGGCTATGAGCAGCGAGGATCTCAACCGCATTGTCAAGAGGAAGGAAAATGTTGCAGGTGAGAAATTTATACGAATGGAGACAATTATTTTATTTTGCTGACTGTCCTGCGTGGCTATCAGAGACTGCCCCCGCTGTTACTGGTACCCCAGAGGAAGAAGTTGGCTACATCGCCACCGAAGAATACAACCGCTTGGACGCTCAGCCTGCGGTTGAATCTCCGCTCCGTCAGGCCAGCCTCCCAGCTACTGAACTGCGCCGAACCCAGAGTGCGCAGTCAAATGCCAGCAGTGACGCTGCCGGCCGCACCATCCACATCGACCAGCCTTACCATTCTGCTCACCACCCAGACGGCTATGCCCAAACTCCAGAACCACACGTGTCCCATGATTTCGACGACGACGCAGCCCATGATGACGAACCTATTCTTGCTGCCGACGAAGTTCGCCCCGAATCGGCTTATCTCCATCCTGCCATCTCCCCCCGACGCGCGAGCTCAGAGTTCCACGACCTTGAGCGTTTCCACAGCCGCACTCCTAGCGCACCCAACAGTCGACCCAGCAGTCTCCACGGCGCTCCAGCCGGTCTCGCTCGCTGGAACTCGCGCGGTGAAGAATCGGAAGACGTGCATACCCCTTTGGAGGATGTCGAGGAATATGAGCCGCTTTTCCCTGAAGACGAGACATCCGACAACACAGTATCCGCCGCCGAGCGATTTAAGAAGCGCGCAGAGTTGACCAAGCAACGCTTTCCTAGTCAAGATATCTGGGAAGACACGCCGGATAGCTTGCAGCTGCACACCAGTGTGACGACCCCAGACTTGCTAGAAGGTCAGCAATCACCGAAGAAATTCGAAACGCCAGAAGCGGAAGAGAATCGTAGGAAACAGACGGAACAACTCGACTCTCACCAAGTGGCATCCCATATTCTGAATTCACATGGTGCTCAGGGACAATCTAGAGCACGACCCGACACACTCAAGCATCGCTTTCCAAGTCGAGACATCTGGGAAGATGCTCCCGAAAGTCAGCAGCTCGTGACGACCGTCGAGCCTGCTGAACCCGAAGTAAAGAGCCCTGATGCGGCCCAGCCTGCGGTTCCTTCGCGCCCTTCTGTCCCGAGCAGACCCCAAAAGATTTCGAAACCCGAAACATCGCCAGACGAGAAGAAAGCACCTAGTATCCCCGAACGCCCTAAGCCGACGATCCCAGCACGCCCATCAAAGGTTGCCTCCCGGAATTTGCAAGAGAACGCCGCAGCGCCCCCAGTCAGCAAAACAAAACCTGCTGTTCCTGCCCGCCCTGCTGGTGGAAAGATTGCCGGTATCAAAGCAAACTTCCTGTCAGACTTGAATTCCCGTCTCCAACTCGGCCCACAAGGTCCTAAGCCGGAGAAGAAGGAGGAAGCACCCGAAGAGAAGACACCGCTCGCTGATGCGCGCAAGGGGCGTGCTCGTGGTCCTGCCAGGCGAAAGCCAGCCGTCACCAAAGAGGCCAAGCTACCCTCGATACCAGAAATCCGCATCATGGAGGCTTGGAACGTATGGGAGGTCGGAGCTGATGGCAATTTGTCAGTCGCTTCGCCAGAAAAGTCTGGTGTGATCGTGGACGAGAAGCCCGTTGCTGCTGATATTTCCTTGGACTCTGCCGACAGCACAATGGCACCTCCGATTGCAAAGAACGTGGCTGGTGAGCCCGCAGATCCCGTTGCGACCTCCAACACGGAAACACAAGCCCCCGAGGCTGCCGATGAAGTTGAAGAAGTCGAACAACCCGCAGACAGCACGGCCGAGGAAACCCACCCTGAACCAATCACGACAGAAAGCATCAAGCAAGCTGAGCCTGAACCTATAGTGGATTCTACTGTTAAGGGTGAGTTACACGATCCTTCCCTTGCAAAGGAGGCTCCAGAGTCAGAACCGTCCCCTAACAAAGTGATTCCAGAAGAACCCACTGAGCCACTCGCCGCAGCCGCCGATGGTAAAAAGCTATCAGACAGTTCGGTAGAGTAGAACGATGCAGTTGATTCATGTTTTGAGCGAAGCAACGACGGAAAACAACACAAAAAAAACATTCACCTCAGCAGGAGAAAGAATTATAGTCCTTTTACCCCCTAATGCTGTCTATTGTCTCTTGCCCTGTCTGTGTGTGAAGTCCTTTTTTTCTTTCACCTTTTTATGCATGTGCTACTACTACATATTGTTTCTATTATAACTTTCTTATCCAGCTTAATGGTTTATGAACAAAACAAGACTTTTTTGCGAGTTTCTCGCTTGGTTGGAATAGTCAAATACTTTGGTCTTTGTATTTTGTCATAAGTACATATATCTTTTTGTAGGGTTTAAGAAGTACATTTGGCTGAAACAATACTTCATTGTCAGAAAGAATTCAGTATGTAGCTTGTTTTAGTGTTATAGGTATAGCTGATGCAATCTGATAGAGCGGCATCTTGTTCATATAGCAGAACCCGTTAGTTTGTACAGGCCGCTTTTAAAAAGGAGCAGCAACTTGACTAATCATTTTCCAATCTGATAATTTCATCTTGCCAGTTAACCATCATCACTCCATGCTGATTGATCAATTACTGATTGGTGGAGTAATAGATTATTTTTTCTTTTTACAGAAGTCAAGTACATTATTGATGCTCCCTTGGATTGCATAATAATTTATCAATCGCCGGGCCGTTGTTTCTCCCGCCTGCTGAATAAACTTCTGGTTCCTTCTGCCGGATTCCTCACCCACCGCCTTCGATTCAGGCTTAGCGCGATATCGCCGCCTTACACTTACAGTCACCCGCAGCCAGCGTCTTCCTTTCTTCTCACCTCCATCTCACCGACGTCCACCCTCAGAATTTCCCAGAAAGACATGTCGGAGGGGTGCAAATTTACTGCTAGGCCTCGCTGAGTTCAGTGCGTGACCGCCCTCCCGCGCTAAGCCGTGGCGTGGCCTTGTCCATCGATCGTTATTTCGTTCCAGTTCATTCCGCCACTCGCTCTTTCCTCTTCGCAACTCGCAAACGTCTCCCAAGCACGACTGTTCTCCCAAAGCTGCACTTCTTCAGCATCTGAGTTCAGAAAATAGTTGAAAAAGCAGTTTAAACCGGGAGAAAAAAATGATGGGTTCCATGCCAGCAAACGCCGCGGCGGCGAAAGAGTTCAAGAAGAACCTGTCTGTGCATGTAATCTGCCCAGAGTGCAAGGAGTTCCCTCCAAACCTTGAGTTTCCTGGGTCGCACGAGACTGTCTGTGGCTCTTGCGGCCTGGTGTTGGCAGATCGTGAGATCGACGTCCACTCAGAATGGCGGACGTTTTCAAATGACGACCAGAACAACGACGACCCCTCGCGTGTTGGTGAAACATCCAACATATTGTTGAACGGCGACCAACTCGAGACAACGATTGCAGGTGGTGCCACGGGTATCAATAGGCAACTCTACCGTGCTCAGAATAAGCTGTCTGCCGAAAAGAACAACAAGTCTCTGTTGTCTGCTTATCGGGAGATTGGTGCTCTGTGCGATGGGTTCAATATCAACCCCAATGTGGCAGACACCGCGAAGCTTTTGTTCAAGATCGTGGACGATCACAAGGCTTTCAAGGGAAAGTCCCAAGATGTGATTATCGCTGGTTGCATTTTCATTGCCTGCAGGCAATGTAACGCACCGCGCACGTTCTCAGAGATCTTCGCGGTTACCAAGGTGTCCAGGAAAGAGATTGGGCGAATCTTCAAGGCGCTCGAAAAGTTCTTCCACGAGAAGAACATCGAGCGAAAGGATACCGTGGGCGCGGACACCTTGAAGCTGCAAACATCGACCACCAACTTGAGCGATCTCTGCGAGCGGTTTGGTGGATTCTTGCGGTTGGACTGGCGTGAGATCAGGGCGGCAATTGACCTGGCCGACAAGGTCACCAAGGACGGCGACCTTGCGGGTCGCTCTCCCCTTTCGATCGTTGCAGCTTGCCTGTACATGATCTCCCATCTCTGCGCGACGCCCAAGTCTGCGAAAGAGATTTCCAACGTCGTTGGTGTCAGCGATGGAACTATCCGTGGCGCGTACAAGCAGTTGTATGCGGAGAAAGATCGCCTGCTGACGGATGAGTTCGTCACCAATTACAATGGTGACAAGGCGAACTTGCCATCGAACTAGTTGGAATCTCGCTCAAGTAGCAAATCGGCGGTCTCTCTTCGTCTTTTCTTCTTTTCTTCCTGTTACGAAAGTTTGAGGAAGGCTAATTTTGGTAGTACATAGTATTATTTACGCATGCTTGCTATTAAGACTGAATATGCTAGAGAATAGCTGACATTATTACGCATGGAATAAATATATAGAAATAAAGAGAAATTGCATTGCTCTGTGACTTGGTAATTAATCAGTCGTTAATTTCATAGCTGCGTTTAGGATCTACAGTAGGTAATTCAAGGCTCGGGAGAATGAGGGGTGACTAAGCCGCCCGTGCCAAGCCCCGTCTTCTGTTCAAAAGTCCATCCCGAAACCTCGAACGATTCGCATATCACGGACTGCCATTTGCCCCCTCCTCCATCCAGCTGATCACACCGCCCTATTCGCCGTCACAATGATGTCCCAATCTCTCAGAGCCTCTGTAAGTCAATCCATATCTCGAATTGCATCCCATTGCTAACCACCGTGGTGGGTAATCCAGCGCTCGCTGCTCACCCGAGCCAGCCGCCAGTCCGTCGGCGTTTCCCACCGCACCTTCTTGACCACTGCTACGCGCCAGGGTACGTGATTCTTGCGATAAAAAGCTTCTTTTTCCTTCCCTATGTTGTTGTTTTTGTGGATATGTCGATATCCGCTACGCCTTGTAGGCGCAATTGTGCTGACAATCAACAGCCGACCCCGTGCAGGACCTTTACCTCCGAGAGCTCCGTGCCTACAAGCCCAAGCCCACCAAGGCCGGTGATGCTGAGGCTCACGTCCAAAAGTTCAGCGCTCCCAAGCCTCCGCCATCCCCCGAAGAGGCCAGCATCGCCGATGAATTGAAGGCCTACGAGTCCCAGCAAGTCGAGGTTGAAGGCCAGGCCGCCGCTGGCGAAGCTGCTCCCAAGGAGGAGAGCTGGTTTGAGGAGGACGAGGAAGACGCCCCAACTGCTTCTCACTAAATGTGAACGTTTTTCAAGCAAATTATCATCATTACTTTTTTTTTTTTTAAATATACGTCCACGTCCAGCCTTTTTCTGTTAGATTTTCGTGGGGGGGTTTGGTAGGATCAAATATCAAACACGGGCGTGTGGATTGTGTTGCATTGCAGGTCTAGTCAGGTGGTTTCTTTTTTGTTTCCTAGAAACTACCTGTCTGCGCAGTGTGGAATGCTGTCATGGGTTGTTGTTGACGCATTCCGTGTACTGTCCCTTCAATTGAAGCGTGTAAATTATCTTAAAACCAGCTTCGAGAGTCAATTTATTTCTTTTGTATTGAATGCACATCAATTAATATGTTTACTCAGTTTTTGTTTCAATTTCTTGGGGTTGATATGCTACCAGTCGTTGCCATCAATCGATCAGTTGATCAATGGTATTACTGCGGTCAAGCATTGGGGACGTAGAAAAAGTCCAGGCATCAGGACGTCTTACGGATAACAAGGCGCATTTTAGAGTCGCAGTGGCCACAGAATTCTGCCCCAGAAGAAGAGTCAGCACCTGTACTGCGGTCGACAAACCCTGAGGAGAGCGCAGAGGTAACTGATACACCGCCTGACGCTCAACAGCGAATTACAGACTTCACCTGCCAGGTGACTGGTTATTATCTGACAGAGCAACTACATTTCAAATTCAGGGCTTGTCAATATCTGCTCGTTGAGCCTGCGTGCTTAACGACATCCCCCGTAACGAATTGTACATGCAATTGCATAAAAGTTGTAAGGACCTGGTTGCCGTTGGCTGTGCTTTCCATTATTCTCAGTCTCTATCTTCATTTCGGGGTCTTTCCTCTTTGCGCGTCGTCGTCAAACTTCTCCGGTATCCACTAGTTCTGGGTAACTGCTCTTTAAAGCTCGCCTGTTCTTCTTGATTGCTCTTGTCTTCTCCATGGGTCTATTCGCCAACACACTTCGCTATTGCTTTCCGCCTGAATCGCCATCCGCGCCTTCTCGTCTGCTGGGCTTGTTCCTTCATTATGCCGAGCTTCTTTCGGCCCCCGAGTTGTCTCCGGCCGATGATCGCTCTTTGATGACCACTAATTGGACGCTTGATACACATTTTCATATCATTGTTGTTGCTTCTCGCGTACCCTTGATGTTTCTTCTAATTTTATCTTTCCATATGTATCTATTAGTAGCAGTGTGGTCTCCGCATTTTCGATATACTCGTCCCGTTGGAAGAATAAGAAAAGACCGTCTTTCTCATACCATATCTTCCGTCAAATAATATAAGTGTTCTGCTATAGCATCACTAGAGGGGAAGTAGGATACATACGTTTAGTTAACTGTAGAGATTGTAGGGGCGACATGTTGTAGACTGGTTTCCTGGTTCCCATGAAAATCGGCCGTCCAAGTCACTGCTTGTTGGTTGTTTGTGCATGGTAGCCTCTGCTGCTAACGCGTATCGTTGACCTCCACTTCAGGATATTCACCTCGACACATGCGTTAGTCTCTAGCATCAATTCAGTCATGCAGTCTGCAAGTAGAGGCTGCGGATAGCGTGTCTTGTGACTTCTCCTGATCGTCGATCATCTTCGCTCGCATATTTGTGCTCTTGTATGAAGATTACTGGCATGACGTCGACGGTTTGTTGGAAACCCCTCTTACAGGCCTGGAGACAGGACCGATTTCGCTCCATGGTGTCGAATGCGGAGAAGTGCCGATCGCCTGGGGTGAAAGCTTCCTGTCCCTTGCCAAGCATCTCGTAATTACTGAATTGGCGTGACGAGATGAAAATAAGGTGTGGAACTTGGTCTTGGGCGCGAGAGAAAAATTGACCAACGCGATGTTGCAGCAGCAGAAAGAGAAGGAGGGGGCGTGGCGTGAGATGCATCGACTGCCCGCTCCAGCTCTTTCCCTGCATGCCGCGGTATGCGGGCCATTAAATGAACTGCGGCTTCGGCCCTCCCAGTACAAAAGGTCATGACTGGTACTTTTGAGGTGAGTCTCTAGTCTATTCTCACGGTTTTTGCTGGCTATTGAGTACAGTACTGGCACAAACTCTTGAGACGTTCAAGTTCAACAGCCATCATCATGCATATCCCCAGTCAACCTGCTCTACCTAAGGTGCTCGCCGCCGAAAAGCTCTCCCCAGATGGTCTGGCGCTGCTTCGCAATGGGTTGGATGTCCATGAAAAGAAAGGCCTCAGTCATGAGGAGTTACTGTCCATCATTCCCGAATACGAGGCCTTGCTGGTGCGGTCAGAAACGAAGGTGACTGCTTCGTTGCTCCAGGCCGCCAAGAGACTCAAGGTTGTTGCTCGCGCCGGAGTGGGTGTTGACAATATTGGTGAATAATTCATTTGAGTGGCTTGACCTTAGTTAAAATCTTCTTGATAACTTACTTTCCCGAAATCTAGATGTTGAGGCTGCCACCAAATTAGGCATTGTTGTCGTCAACTCGCCTTCTGGGAATATTGGAGCGGCGGCCGAACACACTGTGGCTCTCATGATGTCCATGGCAAGGGCCATTCCTGAAGCATGTAGGAGCCTCAAAGAAACCAAATGGGAGAGAAGCAAATTCGTTGGCGTTGAGGTCAAGGGAAAGACACTTGGGATCATTGGTCTTGGGAAAGGTACCTGGCATCATCCTTCTCGTATGTTTAATCCGACTCTCATTTTACCCAGTGGGTATGATTGTTGCTAGGTCTGCAAAGGGACTGGGCATGAATGTGGTTGCCGTCGATCCATATGCCACAGCAGCAGTCGCTTCGTCGGCTTCAGCCACCCTTATTCCATCTTTATCGGAGATGCTCCCACAGGTCGATTTCCTCACTATCCATACCCCATTGATTGCATCGACAAAGGGTATGATATCCACAGCGGAGCTCTCGCAGATGAAAGCTGGGGCTAGGATCCTCAACGTCGCACGAGGAGGGACAATTGACGAAGTAGCCCTGCTAGCCGCCCTTGAATCCGGGCATATTGCCGGTGCTGCTATTGACGTCTTTACAAGCGAACCTCCCGAGGAAAATTCCAGCGCCGCAAAACTAATTTCCCACCCCAAGGTGGTGGCAACCCCTCATTTAGGCGCTTCGACAGTGGAGGCCCAGGAAAACGTGTCAATCGACGTTTGTGAACAGGTTCTAAATGTTTTACAAGGCTCTTTGCCTCGGAGTGCTGTGAATGCACCTCTTATCCTTCCTGAAGAGTACCTGAAACTGCAACCGTTTGTGCAACTGATTGAGAAGCTGGGCAGTTTGTACACGCAGCACTATACCTCGACCAGTGGCTTGCTCAACCGCAACACGTTTGACCTGGTTTATCAAGGAGAAATCGCCGGCCTCAACAACACGAAGCCGCTCTTTGCAGCTTTGATCAAGGGCTTGACAGCTCCGATTAGCAGCTCAGCAGGGCTCAATGTGAACATTGTCAATGCAGAACTCATCGCCAAAGAGCGAGGGATTGTAGTGAACGAGCGACACTCGCGTGACCCTTCAAGCCATTCGTACTCGTCTTTGGTTACTTTGGTAGCTCGGCCTCCATCTCGAGCCTCATCGAGAGCCCCCGGCAATTCATCAAAGGATTCTTCAGAGCGTCATGGCCGTCCGCAGCAACAAGTCATTTCTGGTACCTGCTCGGGGAGCCAGCCGCTGATCACAAGACTTGATCGGTTCGAAACATCTTTTGTCCCAGAAGGCACTTTGCTCATCTGCCATAATTTTGACTCGCCCGGTAAGATTGGTGTTGTAGGT
Source organism: Talaromyces islandicus (assembly GCA_000985935.1). Classification (NCBI taxonomy): domain Eukaryota; kingdom Fungi; phylum Ascomycota; class Eurotiomycetes; order Eurotiales; family Trichocomaceae; genus Talaromyces; species Talaromyces islandicus. The sequence goes on along the minus strand of CVMT01000002.1, from coordinate 3,519,833 downwards.
AGCATTCTAGGACAGAGAGGCGTGAATATCAACTTCATGGGAGTTGCTCCGGTATCCAAGAAGCTTCCCGAAGAGGAGGACGGCGAGAATGCCAGTTCAGCCAACGATGCAGACTTGCAGAATGAGGCCTTGATGATACTTGGAATTGATCGCAGCGTCGAGTCAGATGTTATTGAAGCCTTGGTGGGGGAGGGTGGCGTTTTAAGCGGAACAGTTGTGACTTTGTAATAGATTTCACATCGGTCGGTAAGAGTGTGACTATTTGTCGAACATCCACCGTGAGACTTTCAATCAAATAACGAATACCATGAATAAATTTTATTTAAATAACTAATGCACATGGGTTATTCCCAAGTAGGTATGTACAAAAAGAACAAAATTGGGAACCTTGATTTTACTCCTTCTTTCGGCGCTCGACAGCTTCCTCGGAAATATCCCACCCATTCAAATACCCAACACCAAAATTCAAATACGACGCATATCCCAACCATCCCAAATACGGCAAAACAAGCCACGGCGCCACATCGTCAATCTGATGATAATTGTATACCAACCCGACGGCCATCCCCGCCTGCAGTACGATATCCACCAGGGCCAACACGGGTTTGCGCAGGCCAAAGAAGAGCGGCATCCAGACGAGGTTTGCAGCGAGCTGGACGGAGTAGATACCCTGCGAGTCATGGGCGAGATGGCGCACGAGCGAGGAAGGAGATGAGAGGCCGGCAATGGTGGCGCGATAGCTGGCGTAGCCCATGGTGCCGTACAGCATCGTCCAGACGGGGCCGAAGAGCCAGCCAGGTGGAGAGCCGGGAGGCTGGCGGAGCGAACGGTACGTTTTCTGCGTGTTGAATACTAGATAATCATAAATTAGAAGCTATAAACACTTATAGCCAAGGATGGAGGAGAATATTGCTGTTGCGACGAACATTTGGTAGTACCGTAGCCGACAGCTGCGCCCGCCACTGCTGGAGTCACGATCGCGGCGATCGGGGACGTGAAAACTGCCGTGGGCAGGGAGAGATTACTCCAGAAAGAGGAAGCCATTTTGATGCTTCAGCTGCTTGGTGTTATAATCAATAGACTGGGACAGGTCGAAAGAAGCAGGATAATTTAGAGTCGGCGATCGGAATGCGGGGGCGCGGACTGACGTAATAGCACCAATAGGCGGCGCCGGAGCAACTTTATCGGGTCTAGGCGCGCAAGAGCTCTATTTATGCTATTGTTATAATAATACTTTGTTCATCAATAGAGAGAGTATGTTTTGTGGAGAATCTTGCAGCTTATATCTTATTCATATGGGTACAGATGAAACCGAAGCCCTCGGACTACATATATTGTACAGATTGTAGGTAGACCATAGAGGCTAATCAAAACTTATAACACTCGGTGCCAGCTGGTAGATAGATGCATAGGTAGAATATTTTAATCTTACTTCTATCATCCCACGGCAAAATTCAAACATCGAGCGGTAACCTACATAAGTTACTTGATGTGTCAAAGTTGGGTAACTATATGAACAGAGGCAACAAAAACGAAGACAGATTAGGAACGCGATCGTTTTACCAGTTGACCAGCATATTTTTGCTTATTTTAACCTAAAAATCACCAAAACTATTGATTTTTTTTTACGAGAGAAAATAGGTATGTCGTTTCCATGAATACAAATGTTAGACTGACCTGCACTTATGAATAATGAGGTTGCTTCCGCGTTGTTAGGGATTCCCACCGACTGCAAACACACACCGCTTTGAGGCCTCTGAAACACACAACTCTCAACCCTTCCCGTACATAGGGGTAGGGTACATCATGAGCCATGCTGAACCCCCAGATCTGGACTCTAGAAGGCGTCTCCTGCAACAAATCGAGACCATCGATGACCTGACAGAGCAGAGAATCTTAACGCTACGAGCTCTTACTTTCAGCAACATCCATCTTCCGTGGTTGAATGTGTGTCCCCAAAAATAAATCTGCAAGAATAAGAAACTTTCTACAAAGTGGCGTTGACTTTCAACTAGGTTGATAACCAGACTTTTGTCAAATGGAGCTCAAAGATGCGACCCGAGATGGAGACAATCATTGAATACGACGCCAGCAGCAACTGTGTGATGATCAAGGGAAGGTCATACATGCTCAGCAATGCTATAACCATGGCCTTTAATCACCTCTTCTACGAAATTACACGGAGTCAGGGCCAGCAGAATTTCGATTTTTATCCGACTATGCCGATGAAGCGTGAGTGAACCCGTCTGTCCATTTTATTTTCAGCGTGAGGGGGGTTTTTGCTTTAAAAAAAAGGCACAACTGACATAAAGATGCAGGATTCAAATTTATCGGTCAGTACGAAAATACTCAGTTGGTCCCAGACGCGTATTTGAAAGCCAAGAACGACCCTTACCCCAGGCATGTCATCCTTCTCGGACCATTCAACTCCATCAGGAACGTTACCGCTGCAGCTCGACACTGGATATTAAGTACCGCAGGTGTTACCAAGACAGCAACGATATTCGTCATCCATCTCGACCGCCCGCCACTTCCAATGTCTGTGCTCATAAACTCGCCTGCTTTTCAAGAGAACTATGGGCTGTTAGAGGACGAGGTCCGATCAGTCTATGGAAATATTCCAGACTTGGCCACACATATTCTCAACTGGTATTTCGACACTACTCCACTCAAGCTAGGAGGTGAATATATTTGCAGAATAATTACCTTTGACCAAGAAAATATCAACGGCAAACGACCCGTCGCCACCCTGAAGTTTTCCGCCCAGGAGTGCGAAATCTCCGACGTTTCAACGCGCGACCAATCGGGCGCGCCAATTTTTGAACTAGAAGGCCAGATACTGAATCTGAATGAGCTTATCCTGTTGCTTCACCACCGCGCTTCATCAGAGGCTAATAGCATCGCTATTGATCTGGCTCGCTTGAAATTGAGCCAGCTGGGCATCTTGCAGGATCAGGGGCTCCGTAGGGATGCTAAATTTCATGATCATCTTACTCCAGGGTATCCTGGGAGATTTTCCAATGAGGAATTTGAGAGAACTTTTACCGGTAGAAGGTGAAATGTGCTTGATACTTTGTTTGCGAGTTGTCGCATGGAGTTTGAAACCGGGTTTCGTGATTTGGGTGGTGAAATATTTTGGGCGGACTTTTGGTATTCTCTTCCAGGCCAAGGCTGGGCTGGTATTTGATTGTTTTATTCCTTTGAATGTTGTATTGGTTGCTCATAGAACTCATCTGTTGAGCTTGTGTGTCTAGTGGACAACCCTTGCCCTGAGCCCTAAGCCCTAGATTGGCCGATAATGCTGCCTGTCTAAAAATAGATTTATTGGATCGGGTGCGATTAATTAACATTATTATTGAGTCAAGTATGTACGTACTACATACGTATTGTTTCAATCTCAGTCAATTTATCGATGAGACATGTCGTCAGGCGCTATTTCCAACGCGGCCGCATCCTGCGATTTACGCTGACTCCGGCTTCCGTTGGGATCCGGGCCGAGCCATACAGGGCTGTTTGTTTTGTTGTTTGTCACCAACACGAATTTTTATGGAGATGATGGGATCCAAGACAAGATGTGGCTGAGTGTTGTTTTCCCTGATTCTGCAGTTGGCTGGCGGGGCATTATACTCTGTCTTATTACGTCGATACTCGCCGCTAGCCAACCGGATGGTCGGGCCCCAGAGGAGCTGACGATAGCGACCGCCGGGGGTCTTCTAGATCCTGAGCCGGACTCCGCTAGAGGTGAGAGTTGTATAAGGCGAATGGGCTGCATATCCGGGAGCGGGGTTTCACTTGTCCCAATAGTTCTTGACTGATGTCGACCAAGAAGCGTTCATTATCCAGCCAATGGCGGTTTTGATGTGGTCGTACAGCATCATCGGACTCGTCGCGCAACGTTTGGTGGCCTGTTTTTATTTTTTGCTTCCTGGATGATCCGGTTGCACCCAACAACGGGCAGATGACTAGCTCACAAACTAAACGATTAGCGATGAGCTAGTAATGTGGCTGGAGCCTAGATACTGACAGAACTTTTCTTGTTAGCTCACGTTCGTCGTCTTGCATGACGGATATCTTGGAGGGCACTGGGTCTGCGTTACCAGCTCTGGGACTCGCTTGATCAAGATGCATGACTCCAGGGTAATAACAACCGGGATGCTGAGAATATTGGAAAGCAATACCCTGTAATCGAGCTCATTGAAGGAAACAATCAGATAATAGTAATACAGTACGTAGTAGAAGGAGGAGGAAAGCTGTCGATGATGCGAGAAGGGAACGTCTGTGCTGCGCTGGTCCCGCTTCTGCCCAATACGGAAGGCGGCGTGGCGAGGGCGTGAGACAATGTGAGCGAGGATGGACAAGGCCGTTGCTGAGTTGAATTCTTTTATTTTCTTCATCTCTCTCTTCTTCTCTCGTATTTTCTACTCCGTCCACTTTGTCTCAGCGATCAATTTTCTGTCAATCGGTCATCCATCTCCATCCCTTGCAGACATCGACCTGAGATCTACAACAACAGACTCAGACTAAAGAAAAAGATGTACAACCTCGCCAAAGTCTTTGTCCTGTCACTCCTGGCAGCCCATGTGTCTGCGGTTCCCCACGGAGCAGACACGAGACTCATGAGGCGTCAGGGAGCCAGCACTCCCACTCTTCCGCCGACTTCGCCTGCAACCACCACCGCAGCAGTCGACTCGACTACTACTACGTCTGCTGCACCAACGAGCGTCTCTGTACCTGAAACATCCACTTCCTTGTCCAGCAGCTCTTCATCGTCATCGTCACTGTCAACTTCAGTCGACCCGGCTGGTTCTACTAGCGCAATCAACACTGCTACGTCCTCAGCGTCTTCCTCCAGCTCATTTTCGTCTTCGACGTCTGCCCCTCCGGTCACGTCATTCACAACTACTAGTCAGAGCTCGACAACATCCACTTTCCAGTTGACAACCACCTTGCCCGACGGCTCACTGAGCACTGTCACCGCCGTGACCGTTGTTGCAGCCAGCCCGGCTGCTGAAACTTCAAGCTCCAAAACCGGAACCTCCTCACCCAGTCTGCAGACTGGGGGCGCTGCTTCTCCCAGCCATGGGATGAAGGTGGAAATGGCAGCAATGCTGGCGGGTGCTGCTGTGTTTGCCATTGCTCTGTGACCAGCTTAATCAGAAGAAATCAGCCATTGGATGTCATCACAGGGCTCATCTTGGACTTCCAATTCCTCCGACCTACAATTCTGAAACAGCTTTTTCGAAACTCGTTGTTGACTAATATCGACCAATATTGTGCGTTGCATTTTCCCGGCGTTTTCTGACAGTTTATTTAGCGATCATCGCATCCTTACGATCCTTATACGAGCATCATTATCATGAACTCTTTCTCTCCTTTGCATGCATCAAGAGCATCTCAACATATAATGTCTAGAATGGAAACACTCAAAAATCCATTCAATGTTAGTCATGGAGGACTTTTTGGCCTCCGGAGAAACCATTAACATAGGGTAGTTACCTATATATCAACATTGAATCATAAATCGCTTGAATAGCACATCGTCCAAGTCCAGAGATCTCTTCTTTTAGACCTTCCAAGTAATATATAATAGAGAGGGAAAAAGTTCAACGTTCGTAATTGCATCAAGTATATAAATCCATATTCGTCATGACAAGAAAAGTGACAAGAAAAAGGTAACTACCCGGCAGGCACAGATTATATCGTCAACATTCATTAAATATCCTCTATTAAGCAGCCGGGTTGGCAGTATTGCTCGGACCCTGCCATCGTTCTTCCCCGGTCCAGTACCTCACAATACTTTCCCACCCAGCAACATCACCGTCGCGTAAAAGCGCGGCCACATCGACATTCAACGGCGAGTCTGGCCGCGGATCCGTCAGCAGTTGATGGATGGCAGATAGCGTGGTCGAAATCGTGTAGACGGGACTCCAGTGCTCGCTCGTCAGCAACGTTAGGCAGATCTCACCCGTCGTAAAGGAGATGTTGGGGTGTGAGATTCGTGTCTTGAAACGGATGGTAGGTGGCGAGAGAGGGTAATTCGGTGGGACTTGGATATGTAGCTGCCAGAGACCGCCTTCAAAATCAAAAACACGTTAGTTTGTAAGAAAAAGAAAAGAAAAGAGGAGGGAGAGGCGACGTTGGTGTGTCTTACCTTCATACGGCGTCCCTTGTACACCCCGCAAGACAGCCTCCCATTGGAGCAAGTCCTCATCATTTATTGGGCCTAAATGGAGCAGCGCTTCATTGGGATTGCTGGCATACTCTTTCAGCTCCTTCAATAAGCGCTGTGTAGTTGATTTCGATGACGCCATTCTCGGGGCGCGTCTGTGGAATGTGGAGGGGTTCGAGTGCGGTTCTCAGGTGTGTTAACGTATATACCGGAGTGCTAAAGCGATGAATATATCAAATAGCTGCACAGACTCCCCCTTTCCTGTGCAATTCACGTCTGAGAGGGAACGAGAGGCGAGAGTTCGGCTGGTTGTCGGATGTTGATTGTCACGGCTGTCGCGACCGAGGTCCAAAGTCCAGACAAGCTCGGGTGGGTCCCGGCCTTTCCCCATGCGTCGCGACTGGCCGAGCCGAGGACACTAAACCCAACTAGGAAACATAAGGGGCAGATCACGTGTCAACTATTTTTCGCGAGCGCGCAACTGCCTTCCATCGTCGATCAGACTTAAAACATCGATTAAACACTACTGTTGCTCTTTCATCTCTTCGCAATGAGAACGTCCCGGGTCTCGCAAGACACGGCCAAAGCCATGCATACCATATCATCAACAAGGCGCCAGACGCGCAGCTCTTCGGGTGCATTGAGCAAGTTCAAGTATTCCACCACTGCGCCTAGCTTGGTATCGTCAAATGTAGCCTCGGACTCAAATTACGACGATACTTCGTCCCTCTCATCGGCAAATACTGCAGATATTGAGGATTTGTTGGAGGCTCCCACTAAAAAGCGACGCCGCGTAACTCAAACTACGAGCATAGCTTCCGGTGTATCCAGCGGTTCAGTTTCTAGACGGACCAAGAACGATGAAACCGCTATAAAAGAAGAGACACAAGAAAAGAAGCCTCGCATAGCCAAAGAACGCCGAAAGCCGGCTCGAAAAGTCAAGCTCGAAAATGGCTCTGTGGAAATGCAGCCGCCGTCGAATTGGGATACGATATACGAGATGGTCAAGAAGATGAGAGCAGAGAATCCAACTGCCCCGGTGGATACCATGGGCTGTGCAGAGCTTCATTGGCGGGCATCGTCGCCTAAGGACCAGAGATTCCAGACCCTTGTTGCGCTGATGTTATCCTCTCAGACCAAGGACACGGTAACGGCGGTGGCGATGCAGCGACTGCATACAGAGCTTGGAGAAAGCGAGTCGATTCAGGTGCCCAAGATCAAAAAGGAAGAGGACGAGGACAGCGATTACAAGGGGAAAGACAGTACTTTAAACCTAGGAAATATCCTCGCAGTCTCGCCGGAACGGCTAAACGAGTTGATCCGCACTGTCGGCTTCCACAACAACAAAACCAAATATATCAAACAAGCGGCCGTGTTATTACGAGATAACTATAACTCTGATATCCCTTCAACCGCAGACGAGTTGATGAAGCTGCCTGGGGTGGGGCCTAAGATGGCATACCTATGCATGAGCGCTGCTTGGGGTAAACACGAAGGAATTGGCGTCGACGTACACGTGCATCGCATTACAAACCTTTGGGGCTGGCATAGCACCAAGAACCCTGAAGAAACCCGTGTCGCACTACAGTCATGGCTCCCCAAGGACAAGTGGCATGAAATAAACAAACTACTTGTTGGACTAGGCCAGACAGTTTGCTTGCCAGTTGCACGGCGGTGTGGAGAATGTGACTTGGCTGGGACCGGCCTTTGTAAAAGCGAAATCAAGGGTCTAGTCACGAAAACAAAGAAAGAGAAGATCGAGGAAGCTCATGTCAAGATAGAAGTGTCATAATGACCCCCCAAGGCGACCACTCTGAGTAGGCGGTGGCATTCACTCAAACTCTTCTTTGCCCATCATCACTTCCCACCACCATCTCCCACCTTCTTCCTTCTACCTTTCACCTCCCACGTCTCGCCTCTCTTCTACAAACTTTTCAACCCATCCTTCCATGATAACTCTCCTTATTTGGTTGGAAACTCTATTCCAGAGAATTCTCAAAGCTCATTTAAGTTTAGCCGAAAACTTCAGAAGGCTTCAGCTTGTGTCACAATTCACGTAGATGTGAGGTTTTCATTTCCCAACTGCGCCGACCAAACGCCATGTCGAAAAAAACCAAACTTTTGGATGGCTCCTGGAGCGAATGCTCTCCTTCGTCTGCCTCATATTCATCCCCAACATTCTCTTTACCTGAATCCCTGTCCTCGTCTTCTTCCGTGTCCGACTTCTCCGTGGACCAGACCTTGAGCAGTGGTAAGACCATGGAGGTTATATCCCACCGTAATTCGGACTACGGCGATGAAAGATTTCTTGGGCTACCTTTCGAAATCTGGACACAAATATTTCGTTACGCAGGCTTCATTTGTCCTTGCCCTATCGACCTAGTGACAGTGAACCACCGCCCCGCTGGGTCTTCCGCAGGCAAACGTGGACATGGGAATTCCTCTCATGCCATGATGAGAGCCTTGAGCACCGATATCGTGACATGCGCCTTGCATCGTTCTTCCTTTGAGGCATCCTGCGTGCACAATTCTTTCCTACCAATGCTTGCAGTTTCCTCACAGGCTAGACAATTCACTCGCAAGGCTATTTTTCAAGAGTCGTTGCTTGTCTTCACACTGCGCACTGTGGAAGACTTGATGGGACTGAAGCAAACATTACGTGGATTTGTGCGTATGGCCCCGCTGGAACATAGTCTCAAAAGAATTCAAGTCGTCTTGGAATCTCATGACAGACGTCGACTGAAGGCCACACACCAAAAAAGGACCGCCATAAATCACTACAAAGCATTTTGCGACTATGTTAGAGACAATCTACAGGGGACTCTTAAAGACTACGTGTTTAAATGCCGTGTCGGTGATGAAACAGTGGCATCTGAGCTTGTTGGTAAAATGAGAAACAACTTCCAAATGCTCAACTCCTGCGCATTTCGCTTCGAATACTCCGGCCCAGGCTCTATCTTGGGAATTGCAAGAGATGCTGCTGTGAAGACGATTATGTGCAATGAGCACACAGCGCAGCCGTTCCGGTTCATGGGCTTGCCAAATGAAATCAAAGAGATGATCTTGAAGGAAGTCTTGGTCGGTCGCTGGGATCCAATCGGAAGAAATAGGTACATTTCTCTACCGAGACGCGCTATCTACAGACCGCGGTACTTTTCGATTCCAGTATCACCATGCTGTGCGGACTGCTCAGTTCGTTTCGCCAGTGTTTGCTCTTGTCCCTCTATGGAGTCGTATTCAACCTCATGTACTTGCTTCACTTCACCAGTCCCGATATTCTTGACTAGCAAGTTTATGCACAACATGGCTAGTTACATATTTTTCACTAAAAACACATTTGTCTTACAATGCGACGCTCTGAAAATACCTGATGTCCTATCAAAAATTCCGCAGAAGCATACGCAACTAATCAGACACATCATTATGGACTTAAGACCATCATATTCTTGGTCTAGTTTTGATCCCGTCTTCATATTTATTTGCAAAAACTTGGACCTAACGCACCTCACACTCGACATAGAACCAAAGATTTTTGGTAAGGACCATCCCTATGCTGAGGAGACCAACAAGGCAATTGCTCAATTGAAAGAAACCACGGCAAACGCCAAGATTATTGGATAATCGTGCACTCATATCAGCATGATTTCGTCGGGAAAGTTTTTTCTTTACAGTCTTGGGCTTATTTCTCAATGGCATTGTTACTCGTCTTATTTTATTTCACATTTCGGATCATAAGGCTCATATTTCAGCTCTAGTTCGCCTGATTGAGGCGAAAATACGATGGTTATCATTATTGTTCCTGTCTTGCATATTTAGCATCATTTTAGTTACACTCCACGTCAATTTCAGTTTCACGGTCAATATTCTTTCTAATCCAGTTATTGCAAACACGTAGCTATGTCAGAATGCGTAGTGTATCACTGTTGGCATATCATGACCTAACCTCCGAATTAAACCGTATTTTCATCATCAATTGATATCAATCTTAACATTCGAGACAAATCTTGTAGTGTCCTTGTTGACCTGGTTTGTGATGTCTCTGATACCAGGGTCGGCGACAACATGCAAAATATCTTTCGATTGAGGAAATCCCTAGACTATGCTAGTCTGAGGCCTTGCCAAAGGTTTAGGTTGATTTATGTGACCAGCTTCGAGTCAATTCGAATATTAATATTCAAACACATAGCGATGACTAATCCTGCGAATGCGGGGAATATCAACATGAGTGCGGGGAGCAGCAGCTAGATCAAATTTATTTCATTATCTTGCGATCAATATGCAGCAACCATGACTCGAATTTGATATTTAAACACCTCAGCAAAAAAACATGGCACCAACGCCCGTGCCAATCCCTCTCTTCGCCCAGGCGCAACGGGACCTTTTACTCAAAGAGCACGAAGCCGAAAAGCTTTCGTCCGCGCTCGCCACAAGCTCGACAAACACTGTCTCGCCGGCTACGCGCCGCACGCTACAAGCCACGGGCTATGCGCTCACAGGTATCATACTCTCGCAATGCCGAACGGGCATGGGCGGGAGAGTTGTTGGCGAGTTTGAGCCCGACGCGGCAGTGCTTTCGTCGTCGGATGGCGAAAGGGGTGACGGACAACCACGCTTAGCTGCCCATGGGATCAGGGTTGGAGATGTTGTCCGTGTTCTTGAGATTGTGTCGGGGAAGAAAACTGGGAAGGAGTGTAAAGATGGGTCCAAATCAGGCTCTTCGAGTAATGGGGCCGAAGGGGTGGTTACAAAAGTTTCGGAAAGGGGTCTCTCGGTGGCCTTTGGACAGAGTGGTGGTGGATCAAATTCAAAGGCAGAGGAAGAAGCGGTGGATGATCTCTGGGGAAAGAAGTTGTGGCTGTATGCTGTATATTTTCCCCTGCAAGTATAGACATGACTGGCTAAGTATATTGTGACAATAGGGTGAAGCTTGCCAACGACGTGACGCATCGACGACTCAATCAGACCATGGAGAAGATGGAAAAAATGACCGAAGCAGACCACACGTACTTTATGAGGGTTCTCTTTGGCCATACGACGCCGTCATCTCCAGATTACGATTCCATTGGCCAGCTAGACTTTATCGATCCTACCCTAAACGATTCTCAGAAAGAGGCGATACGCTTTGCACTGGCATCAAAAGAAATATCCTTGATCCACGGACCTCCAGGAACCGGAAAAACACACACGTTAATCGAGCTCATTCTCCAGCTTACTCGCCTAAACAAGAGGATATTAGTCTGTGGACCGTCCAATATATCAGTCGACAACATCGTCGAGCGACTTACTCCTCACAAAGTCCCAATTGTGAGAGTCGGGCATCCTGCTCGACTTCTTCCGTCGGTCTTGAACCAGTCTCTCGAGGTACTTACGCAAACGTCCGACGCAGCAGAGATTGTCAGGGACGTGAGGAAGGAGATTGATCAGAAACAAGCTAGCATTCGCAAGACCAGAAACGGCCGAGAACGACGGGAAATATATGGCGATCTGAAGGAATTGCGAAAGGAATTCAGACAGCGAGAATCTAAATGCGTCGACAACTTGGTGACGGGGAGTAAAGTAGTTCTTGCTACGTTACACGGCGCGGGCGGCCATCAGCTCAAAAACCAGAAATTTGATGTTGTCATTATCGATGAGGCCAGTCAGGCACTGGAAGCGCAATGCTGGATACCTTTGCTATCTGCCTCGAGAGCAATACTAGCAGGTGATCACCTACAACTGCCACCGACGATCAAGTCTACAAATATGAAAACAAAGGAGAAAGCAGGGAAGACAAAACCTAAGGAGACTGAGAGTGAAAAGACGCCTGCTTTAAAGGGAATCGACCTTGAAAAGACCATGTTTGATCGATTACTCGACCTACATGGCCCATCAATCAAGCGAATGCTTACAACTCAGTACCGGATGCATGAAAAAATCATGAAATTTCCATCTGATGAACTTTACGAGAGTAAACTCATGGCAGCAGACGCAGTGAAAGAACGCCTTTTGAAGGATCTTCCGTATGGAGTAGAAGACAATGATGACACACGAGAGCCGGTTGTCTTCATAGACACTCAAGGGGGCGACTTTCCAGAAAAGACCGAAGAAGAAGACTCCACGAAGAACAGCAGCTTGCTCGGTGAGAGTAAAAGCAATGAAATGGAAGCTGCATTAGCTGTCAGGCATGTGGAGGGTTTGATAGATGCAGGAGTCAAAGCGGAAGACATTGCCGTTGTGACTCCTTACAACGCGCAAGTAGCGCTGATTTCTCAGTCCTTGAAGGAGAAATATCCCGGGATTGAAATAGGAAGTGTGGATGGCTTCCAAGGACGAGAGAAGGAGGCGATTGTTTTTAGTTTGGTCAGGAGTAATGAGAAACACGAGGTCGGGTTTTTGGGAGAGAAACGTCGATTAAACGGTTTGCACATCGCTGATTTTGCTGGAACTGTTAGCTAACTTACCAATTTAAGTTGCTATGACGCGTCCCAAGAGACATCTCTGCGTTTGCGGAGATTCTGAAACAATCAGCAAGTATGAAACCTATTCATTGTTCCCCTAGTATATCCTATCAAAAAAAAAAAAAAAAAAAAAAAAAAAAA
>CVMT01000002.1:3490309-3506936 GCA_000985935.1 Talaromyces islandicus | reverse complement strand
AAAAAAAAAAAAAAAAAAAAAAAAAAAAAAAAAAAACATCTGACTTTTTGCAGGGGTAGCAAGTTCCTCAAACATTGGATGGACTTTTTGGAAGAGCATGCTGATCTACGATACCCCGATGCAAGCGAGCTCCTTTGAGTTGGTTGACAGGGTTTGAACGGCTTTGCGGTCACGCCACTGATTCGATATAAAAAAGAGATAATCACAGCTACTAATACAAACTACGCTATAGCACTAGATTCATGAGTCAACATACACCAGGCCAAGAAATCATCTGTGCCTTTTCATGCCGCTATATTATGAGCGAGAGAACTGTAGAAAGTTGCTACCAAGTAAGATACATTCACAATCAGCGCAACAAATTCTAAAACAAATTATCTACCAAACTATGATATGACATATATACCCTCAGAAACGAAACAAGTAACATTGAAGACGCCATTTATCTTCAAAAGCCAAATATAAATTTGTTTAACTGAATCAATAACTTAGTGTTGACCCCGACCAAAATTCTTGCGCCCGCTTCACGTCTAACATATAAATATGCAGGATATGCGCAACAAAAGAAAATAGCGAGTGTAGGCAATCTGCCAACATTTGAAAGAAATACATTAGCACCAGCGTCAATAGTCTACTGTCCAATCAAAACTGCTAGGCTCACCAACATTGAAACTCAGTAATAATATCTGCAACGGTATTTGGTACATTCTGATATTTCATCATCGTCATCCAAGCAGTACTCCATCAAATCCATCAGGTCGCGTCTCGGTGAGCGGCGGACTCGTTCCCCAAAGGACTGGAGACGGCTTTTGCCTCGGTAACTATGGGTGTCGTAGGATCTAGTATGATAGGTATTATAGCCATCGTAGTTGTCGTAGTTGTCGTAGCTGTTGTAACCACTGTAACCACCGTAACTGCTGTATGCAGGATAATAATCATCGTCGTGCCGCGACGAATAACCCGTAACATAAGCTGGAACACGCTCGACTGGCATCTCTCGCCGCGATGAAGAACGCAAACGCCTATTGTCATAACTCGGTGGAGGATATCTGGACGAACGAGACTGTTGATATCTAGATCTGCTGTAGCAGCCGATGATTGGCTGGCCGATCAGAGTCCGAGGCGGACTAGGCGAAGGGACGATGAATGAGACCATCTTTGCGCTGTTGATGCCGCAGAATGAGTGTTTACGACATGATACGGCTATATAATAATTGGGATTTTTTTCTGGTTATTCTACACTTTTTGTTTGATTTCTATCGATTGTGGTTGATGTCAGTTTTGCTTGTGACTGATCGCGGTGACTGCCATCATCTGACTGGCAGCTCGGTGTGACGGCTGTCATGGGTACTTAAGCCAGGTTCCCCCGGCATCATTTGAATATTGTTTTTACCATGATGAGAATCACATTTCTAAGAAATAAGAAATTAAAGAATAATAAAAAAATGGAGTGCGACCACGGGGACTTGTCCCTGGTGTTCATCGCGGCAGTTGATGCGCCGGGCATCAGCAGACGTGAACCCTTGGTACTACACAGTGCGACGGGATTTAAATGCCTTGTTTTTTTTTTTTTTTTTTTTTTTTTTTTTTTTAAATTTTGTATCTTTTAATAGGATATGTAACTTTTGATCAGTTGGTCCAGTTACCCCCTGGGAATCTTACCAGAACACGATTCATGCTCTCTTGTAGTCTTAGGGATATTAGGATTAGGGCTAATAGGCAAGAACGCCAGATTGCAGTGTAGAGTGGGCTTTCACGTTACTAGCAACCTAATACTGAATTACTCATATTGAAATTTACAGTGCTAGATTCATAGTTCATAAATCTACTGGTTTTTACTGCACTCCAGGTGTCTCTGGTTCGTTACATATGCTGTTGAAACCAAGTACTCTATTATTTACAGCAAAATGTGCTGACAGCCTTGAGCTACATTTATTAGACCAACCATGAAACTAAACGCTAAATCAATCGTTCTGCAGCTGAACTTGAAATGGTGGGAATTGACAGCTTATGGAACCATTATTCCCACTTCGGCGATTAACCTTGATTAATAAAGAATCTCCTGTTTCAGCCCAAACAGCTTATTCTATACCCATGCCCCCATAGTCTATACCAACTTTAGATCCAAAGTTTAAAAAAGCCATCGCGTGGTTCTTTGTTAGTGCGAATCTAGGCCGATCTGAGTTGCGTGGCTGTTCATGATCTACAAAAGATGGCGCAACAAGACGCGTGTATTACTAATGAAGATTTCAAGAACAAGAAAACTGAACATCCATATTCCATGTTAGGCTTGACCCGCTCGAGAGTGATACGTAGAAACAAAAGTGACGTGGCTAGCCTGTCTTGAGCGCAGACTGGC
Source organism: Talaromyces islandicus (assembly GCA_000985935.1). Classification (NCBI taxonomy): domain Eukaryota; kingdom Fungi; phylum Ascomycota; class Eurotiomycetes; order Eurotiales; family Trichocomaceae; genus Talaromyces; species Talaromyces islandicus. Next base: position 3,504,577 of record CVMT01000002.1, on the reverse strand, counting down.
TGAGACATACGGTGGTGTAAGCAGGGAAGAATGAATCATGCTTTCCGGAAGAAGCTAGCCCAGTTGAGCTGGCACACCACCGAAGCATATCAGTCATATTAGTTATATCAGCGACAGTTGTGCCATTGTTGGACGAAAACAAAGTTCGACCATGGTGTTGGGCAGTACGTCAGCATCTTCCTTGTCAGCCAACTCCTTGGTTCCACATGCTACCCTGTGCCGCCGTCTGGAAACCCCAAGTGAAAATGATTTCAACAGACAAGCATACATTCATCCGAATAGGAAATTTTGAAACTTGTTTGAAGTAAATTGCGACAAGCTAAGATGTTTTCGACAGGCCAGACTAACTGCGTACCGGAAAGCCTCCGCTCTCAAGCGTTGACTGCAAGCGCAACATTCCGTGGACTCTTTTTGACGTAAGTAGTCGCGTCAATTATGACTCGATAAAACAAGCGTGAATAGCCAATCTAGACCTAAGCTGGCCGGTTTTGATGACTGATTAGATGCGGTGGCTACGCCCGCGACGGTACCTGGCCCGAAGTCACAAGATAAAACAGCCGCCCTACCAGGCGTTCAGCTGGGCGTGATGATGTCCAACCCAACGACCGCACAGCTGATCAGCAATATCATTGGCCTTGTCAGTATCTCGCTTGCTCTCGCGAGTCACGATGGCGTTGGCGGCCAACTCAGACGGGTTGATGACGCGCAGCTTTCTAGAAGAACTAATCGAAAACCAACGATATATGGCGGTGAATAGCAACAGGCGGGTGGGGCCAGCGGGCCATGTGGTACAGTTTCACCATGAAAACACCAGTCCTAATGTGGTTAGCTTGGAGCAGCATGGCTTAGACTCGGCGCCCAGTGGGCCGCAGTGGGCCGCGGTCTTGGCTCAATGCTCTGAGTGGGCAGCTGGGACCGCGGGGACCCATTATTGATTGCTTGTGGAATATTGGACCCACCACCCTTGCTGAGTTCCCCTCTCTTTGCTTTTTGCTGGGACCCGCCAGATTGATCTCCCGACAGCCTTCCGGGGCGCGCGCCATGGTTCGTCCTGTATGTAACTTTAGCCGCCGGCGCCCGCGGCACTCCTGGACTACCGTGTATACAAAGTAATGCATAAAGTACAGCTTCAGCTTGTTTGAAGAGCACAGGTTTCAGTGCATAGACATGTACACCACCAAAGCCAAACCTTGCGGCCGGGCTTGGGCCAACTAGCCGTCTTTTGCATGCTGGCAGCTGGACCTGGCGGGCAGCTAGCGAGCAAACTAGCAGTCAAGTGACTTCGGCAGCCGCTGACTGACCACTCCCGGCCCTGCTGACGGCAGCACGGACGGTGTTTCGTCTGCACGCCCCTGCAGCTGCCGTCTCCGCTTCTGCCTTAGTACCGCGCTTGCCTGCCAGTGGGCTGGCCGCTGGTGTTATCGAGCCAGGCCCGGTTCAACCGAAGCTTCCCCATCTGAACTTGCACAACCACCACCACCAGTCCTTCGTACTGCTGAAAGAGACTCCTACGTCTGCTGGCCCTGAGCTGGACCCAATAGGGAAACACACTCGCTCTGCACTGCTCTTTCCCTCTTCTACTCCCTGGTCCGACAAGACGCAACAGCCCCTTCCTTCTCGCAGTCTCCCCTCATTGCTTACCGTCCCTTCGTTGTCCCTCCGGCTCTCTTCCGGAAGGCTACACAGCTTGCAGGAAGGCGAAAAATAATAACATGTCCGGTTTGCGCACTTGGAGAGCGATCTTGCATAGTCAATCTGCATGAGGAATCGAATCCTCGTACTCAGTCGAGCCGGTGCGAATAGCGCCCACAGACCTCGTCTTCGCCTTCGCCTGCATGCAGCCCTTGCCTTGACCAACTGACGCCGAGGAGCTTTTATCCCGGCTGCTTCAACCACTGTCGTTTACTGCTTTTGATTCTTCGAAGCATCAGATTTTTTTTCCCTTTCTTTTCTTTTCTTTCCTTTTTTTTTTAATATTTAACCTTGTCTCTCGTTGACTACCAGTCCCGGTCAACAACCTTCTCGAACTGCCGGTGCTATTTTGATTACTATGGATTTATTTTGAACCTTGGTGTGATTTGCAGCATTTCAGGGAAATAATACAGTCGTGTGTTCTCAAATGTCACAGACTGTCTCGATTGTCGTCCCGAACTCCCCGCGAGTTGGAAGTGGAACTTACCCAGGAGGCATGAACATGTCCCAGCCAAACTCATACTTACAAAGAGATACCACATCCTCTTCACAGGCGTTATCATCGTCAGAACCTACTTTTACTGCCCTACCTGTTCATCCCTCCCGGGAACCTACTCGACTGCCCTCTGCACCTACGCAGCGACCAGGGCCGTATCGGGGCGCTATATCTCACCACCCCCAGGTTTCAGTTTCTTCTCATATCTCACACGAATCGTTCTCGCACCGCCGGCGAGGGAGCACTTTGAAGACTGTGATGCGGAAGATTTTTGGGAAAAAGAGACAGAGCATCCTGGAAGGAGACGAAACCGACGAGGATCCATCGGTGCTGAGAACTGAAAGGTGCAATAACATAACTGGGGGACCTGACGCACTTTCAATAGCAAAAGCACGCTCTCGTAACTCCAACACCTCGCCCTCTGCTCTGGCAAACCAGAAAAGATCCTTGGCCGTTAGTCGTCTCTCGTCCGCATCGTCCGACCTATTCGCTCAGGATAACAAATCCGAGATTCCATATACCGTTCGACGAAGAGCGACTTTGCCCAGCCTGGTTCTATCCGACGACGAAGGCAATACAAAAGAACGAACCCTGTCCATCGTTTCACCCGTCAGTACACGACCAATCAGTGCAATGAGCACAGTAAGCGCTTTCACCGATCGGCGAGACAATGGCGATACGCAATCGTTAGATACTCGAAGAGCCCATCGACGGTCACGGAGTGCCGACGACCTTCAGGCTCTGATACGACGTCATCGCATGTCGCCTATACAATGGAGACGGCGCAGCAAAGAAACCAAAGACTGGCGAACGAGTGTACTGGAACCATACGACCAAGACACCGCGGATAATTGCCATGACACGACAGATACACCGGACAACGAGGTCGACCCGCCTAGAGATAACAAAACGCCATGTGCTGACGAGGAGGATGCAACGCCTTCCAACGAAGTGGAATCGCCCCCATTTCAAGCTCAAAGTTTGATGGCCAACATAGCGGATCCCGACGCTAGCGTCGACCAACGGTTGACGACAATAGAGGTTAAACTGATGGATCTCGAGTTTGCAATTGCGAAGATGCAAGGATTTGGGAGTGATGGGTTGAACAAGACGGCAGAAAATACGCCTGAGAAGGCAAAACTGACGACACAAAATATAGCCGCCTATCGTGATCAATTGTGCACTGCCAGTGAGACTTCGTCTGAGAGTTCAGCCTCGTTTGGAGGAAATGCGCGCCCAATCAGTACGTCGACACTACGGCCAAGCATGGCTTTGAGCCAGCCACCTCCTTGGCAGACGGAGTCACCCTCCAACCTGCATAGCATCTCTATCGAGCAGTATAGCGCTCTGGTGACTCTGGTGCGCCGTGAGCAGACGGCACGAAAAGCCTTGGAGAGCCAAGTTGCACTATTGCAAGAAGAAATGCAGAGTTTACGCCGTTCGTCGGGGCTGCCTGCATCTCCACCGGGTACTCTCTACCCTATCCCGAGTCCTGACTCTGATGATGGACGCTATCGGAGACGACGAACTATGAGTTCACCCCGAAAGACCTCCGAGACGAGTGCTGAGACAAGGAATTCAGAGTCACGACGGAGGGATAGCCCTTACAGGCGGTCCAGGTCCAACACCGGGAGGAGAACTCCATCGTCACGAACCACGGCTGCCAATATGATTTAATTGCTTTTTTTTTTTTTTTCTGTTTCTGCCAGCCCGTATTTATCAATGATACCATCTTACATCCCTGTCGATAGGGATCCCTCGTCTCTTTGTCTCATGCGTCTCCTGGAGAGAAGTTGAAAGTTCCTTCCGATCATTTGCAGCCTTTTGTTTCCCCTTCTCTCCATTCCTATTTCCATTTCCTTTTATTTCCTTTTATTTTTATTTTTTTCATATTTCAGCGGTTCTACATAGATACCATATTCACGGGCTGGCGTTTGTTAATGATATTGAATCTATTCTATTGAGGTACATTCTGGGTATAACTTGGTGAAATACAAGTCAATCTATGAGTTATTTGCCTCGACATGGTGCCCGACGCTTTTCATAAACCGTCCAATAGTTATACCTTCCGTGGTCTTGTAACAGTCTTCCATCAGTTTCAGCTCGGCTTTCTTCTCGTCTTCTCCAAAAACATAAAGATGCGATATAACTATATACATTGGAAATGTCGAAAGATAAGCCCGAAAGGCGCCTACCGCCGGATGGAAGAAGATGGGAAGCGCCCTGACTATTTTCTGGCAATACCCCTTGATATCATTTACTCGCTTTGGGAGTTGAATATCAGGGCCAACTGCCTGGCGCAGGACTCTATACAAAAGAACACATGTCGACCAGTACAGGGTCATGAGATGGGCGGACCCTAGTTCCGTAGTGTCGATCAAGATGGACTGTCGGGCATTGTTGAAGGGCCGCGAGTGTTTTCTTGTATGCACGGTCATTGCTTCATGCCATCTGGTGAGGTGTTTATCGCAGAGCCAGCAGTGCTGTATCAGCCTTTGCCGACGGCGGTCTTTTTCTTCTTGTGTTTCGTCACTGGATGAGCGTGACAAGATGTCGCTCTCTTCCAGTAGAGTGGGGATTTCAGTGAGTATGTCCAAAAGCTTATCCTTTTGGGATTTGGGATGGCACTCCCAGGGAATTGTCTTCCATTCGGGGTTACTCAAAACGGATTTCTTTCTTGATCTGATTGCTAGAACTGTCTGGTCGGTATTAGGACATGAACGTACTACTGCTGTTTAAGAATAAATTTGAACATACCAAATGCAGTCTTCCGTAGATGAAAAGGTTGTGAGCGTGGCCTTGTCGAAACTCGTGTGGCCCTCTCTCGATCAAAATTGCCAGTTCACCTGAGATATGCGCTTTCCAGCTTATTGCTTGCGCTGATTCGTTTTGGTCGTCGGCGCCATGCAATGCCTAACAAGATTAGATTAATATCTAGTAAAAGCTTTTTCGGGAAAAAAAGATAAAAAAAAAACCTAGAAAATACCTCGTATAGACTAAACACCCTTGCAGTTGTCAGGATTGCGTCCTGCTTCGTTTTTGACTGCCTCTTCAGGGCCGCTTTCATCTCCTGCAGCGCGCTAACATAGACCCTCAGCGCTTCCTTGGACATCCACTGCACCCCCTCAATCCTACCGGAACTTGCCAGGCATAGCGCCAAAACCGCCTTTTTCAGGGTGTCGTCTGTGTTATACAGTTCCTGGATCGTATTTGTCCACCCACCCAGCGTGTCCTGTACGGCGCCAGACGACAGCTTGCGGCCATTGGGCAGGTAGGCAGACCAGAAGTTGCCAACTAACCGGCTCTCGCTGGCTGATCGTGCTAAGGTGTCTGGTAGTGTTATTGTTGTTGTTTCTGCTGTTACTGCTGCTGCGGATTTGTAGGATACTGCTGCCGGGTGCGTGTTCGTGGTGTTGAGGAAGATGCGCTGCTTTGCGTATCCGGCGCACTCGAGCCCGAGCCTTTCGCATTGGCTGCAGCTGGGCTGTCGTAGATCACACTGAATTTAACGTTAGCGGATATACATATATATATATATACACATAGAAGACACTAGGGTAGAAGTATTTACTCGTTTTCTCCGCTTTAGGCAAGTTATGCACGCCTTGGAACGCGGCACACCAACCATGCTGCAACATTTGAAGAAAATCCAGGGCGTGAAATGTGTCCCGTTCGGGAATAAATGGGTGGGGGGGCTCTGTCCGATAGATAAAGTGATTAGCAGGGATTTCAAATTTCCCTTCAAAGGTATATATACGGTGTAAAGACAGAATTTTCGGCCCCAACTGGCGTATATCAAGGTTGGAGGCTATTCCCAAACCAGACGTGTCCCCCGCGCCCTGCATCTGATGTCGTCAATGGCAATGGATTTTAAACGGGCTGTTTACTTAGTGGGTGTAAATTGATATGTACCATTTATTCTAAGGATACCAGGGTTGATTAATAGTGAGGCAAATATTAATTACATACGTCGATGATGCGTTGGATGTGGAATACGTGGTCTCTTGCCTGTGACGTGTAAGTCATATAAAATGACCAGTAAATTGATGCCATTAATTACTTGATATATAGATATATAAATTGCTACCACAAAAAAAGAAAAAAAAAAAAAGAAAAGTGGAATCACAGGGAATCGAACCCCGGACCTCTCGCATGCAAAGCGAGCGTTGTACCACTCAACTATAATCCCTATTCGGCTAATTACAAACAAAATAAAAATATTTAAGCCAATGCTTAGCCTTTCCGCTGATCGCTTCAATAATGAACGCTCTCGGCTTCGCGGATCTTTGGATCTTTTCAACACCACCTCGTCTCCTACATAACCAGCCAAGGTAGACAGGTAACGAACGACAATGGCAACAACAACAACGAGCAAAGCTCCACAGTCCCTCCTCGAAACACCCACCACCCCCAATCCGCCACCCGTGTCTATCCTGCCCACCCCGGCCGCCCAAACCTACTCGCACGTCCACCCAGCCCTCTTGCTCGCTCTGTACGCCGTGCGATTTCCAGCGCTGGTGGCCGACCCGGTCTCGACGCTGCTGAGCGATTTGCCTGTTTTCACCGTCTTGCAGGTTGCGTATGTCGTGACCTGTTTACCGCAGGCGGGTTCGCACGGCAACAACAATAACAATGCCGATGGTTCGGGCGTAGGAGCCTCGTCTTCAACAATAGCAGCACCGTCCACATCGGCTGCTGTAGGTGGAAATACAGTGGTAAAGGCGAACAAAGCGCCGTATCGAAAGAAGCACACGCACGCGTCTTCCAAAAAAGATGTCATATTCAAGAAACTGACCGTACGGTCCTCATCCCCCTTCCCAAAAAAAAGCTCAAGTACAATTCAATGCTAATAACAAATGTTAATATTGATAGGCGGCATTCCTCTCCCTCACATTGACTTTTCTCCTCGGCACGCCTGTCCTGGCTCTTCTTCTCGTCCTCTTCGGTGCGCCCTTTACTACACATAATGCCCACACGCTGCTCTGCGCCGCGCACATGGGTCTCCTCTCGGTGACACCGCTGGTATATGTACATGGTGTCGACGGCACAGTCTGGAAACAGGTATGGGCTTTTCAGCGTCCGGCCGATGCGGTATGGGGGGGTGCGTTGGGGGTGTGTGTGGGAGCGTGGTTGGGTGCTGTGCCTATTCCTTTGGACTGGTATTTTTCCCTGCTTTTCTTTTTCTTTTCTTCAAAGGTTTGCATACTAACAAAGTCATTGATGTAGGGACCGTCCGTGGCAGGCATTTCCGATTACAGTGTTGACGGGGGCGTACCTGGGTTATGCCGTGGGCCAGCTGGTTGCCAGAACGCCTCTGGTATACGGCAAAAGGATCGAGTTTAATGCGCCTTCTGTCTAATAATCCCAACAACAATCCTTTATCTCCTGTATTATATGAAAAATCTTAGGAAAGTGATTCAATTCCTGAATAGTAATGATAGATATAAAGCCAACGCCAAGACTATTGATAAAGTCCCAGCCTAGATGGTAATAATGATTTATCGCTCACACAAGAAGTAACAAGGGTAAAATAAACACTCCACTGTTATCCACGTCACTCACTGTACGCATTTCAACAATGGACATATAAAACAAGAAAAAAAGGAAAAGAAAAAAAAAATTCATGACGGTATCAAGATCTCACAGGACAAAAGGTATCGAAAGAAAAGGCCGTGGAAGACGAATTTATTCTGAGGAATGGGGAGGAGAAACAACTTTAAGAGACATGGGGGTATTAGGGCAAACGCGTCAAGGAAAAGAAAAAAACAAAGAAAAATGTCCAACCGTTATTTGGACTCCTCGGTGGCAGCAGGGACACTGCTGTTCTCAACATCTGTGGTTGTTGCTGTTGTTGGCTGCTGCTCTTGTGGCCCCTTTTCTTCCGGTAGGGGTTCACTGGCAACAGGAACAGGCACAGGCACAGGAACAGGAACAGGAACAGGAACATCAGCCCGTGATGGGCTCTTGGCGCGGTCGCTTCCGTCTTTCTTGGGCGCAACCTTGGCTTTGATCTTGTCAAATATACTGCGTTTCTCGGGCTCGGGGGATAATGCGCCCTCGCGCGTGCTGCCAGCAAATTTTCCGACGTCTGTGTCATGTGTCGACGTGACATCTGTGCTAGGAGCGTGCGAATCGTTGGCAAAGCTCCGAGGGTGAGTAGAGCTGCCAATGGAGCTCGTGCTGAATTCAGCACCCGAATTCAACCCGACCAATGGCGGAGACGTAGGCTGGTCGCTGTGCTTTGAAAGGGGGAAACGCCAGCTTCGTCGGTGTTCCTTCTTCGAAGAATCCTCGCCTTGGTCTAGTTCCGAATGATCTGTATAAGACGTCTTTGATTGCATGGACGGAGATCGAGAGCGATGCGGTTTTATTGTGCTTTCCGACATTTGATGGTGGTGGTGGCTACCTTCAGTCACCGGTGGAACGGGCTCAGTCTCTAATATCGTTGGTGTGCCTTCGTTCGAAGCTGTTGGTACTGGGGTCGGCACTTGTGACGTTGATTGTAGTAAAGTAGAATCGTTCGATGGAGCATTGTTCAGGGAATGACTAGAGCTCTGGGCACTGGCATTGGCGCTACCTGGAATTCGCTTTTTCTTCAGGCGATTCGGTTGGCGCGTTTCTTTGTGTTCCGAATTACCCGGCGGAGATTTCGAAAAGAAGCTCGATAGTTTGCGCTCTTTGGTAGGAGTAACGGTCACATTGGATGCTTGCGAAGGGTTCGGGACGGGTTCCAAAAATTGTGAACGCTCGGCGGCTTGCTCTGGCGTGGTGGGTTGCGCTGATGCTAAAGCAGCATCAGCCAAGTTGCCTGTGGGGGCATCTTGGGCCGTAGGTGTGAGAAGCTCGGTGGGGTGGTTGACATGCTCTGTTTCAACCGTAGGAGGCAATACGGACGATGTCGGGGTGGTCGGTTCGCCATGTGCACGTTTGGGAGTGATCAAAGCAGGAGATTTTTTCGATGGAACAGTGTTGCTTCTTTTGACTGTATTGGTAGTTGACGTTGGCGTACCAGGGCTCTGCGTATTCCCGGAGTTTCGCGACGAGACGGACACATTTCGACGAAGGGCCTCGTATTTTCGCAGGCTATCGGCGCCACCGCTGGCATTTGACGCCGAGCGACGCAAGCCTGAAGATCGGGATGGGGTGGCAGCGGCATTGCTTTGGAATTCCTTCACGGTCTGGGGGTCAGCGGCGGTGCCGTTCATGCCGAACAGGAAGTTGTCCTGGTTTTCGATTAGGAAAATCAAAACATCCTGGCTCAGTCTGTATTCATTGGGCGCCATATCATGCGATGGGTGCGATAACAAGCCTGGTTGAAAAATAGCCGACAGGTTGGCCGAAGTCATGCGGTTCTTTTCCGACTTAGACGCAAAGACTGCAAGCAAGTCGAGAATATACAGGAGTAATTGTTTGTTCAGCGGGGGAAGTTCCCGGATAAGTTGCTGATAGGTTGCGACGGATTTTTCGTAGTCGAAATCGCCGGTGTCATCTTTCGATTCGGTGCTCCCGACGGCCTGTGCTTGATGGTTTCGAAGCGGCTCACGGAAGGCTTCATAAAAGTCGAGGGGCACAATGGGTTCGGGGAGCTGGTTAAGGTAGCGACGGAGAATGTTGGCTGCGTCGTGAACTGTGTACCCGGTCCAGTTGAGGCCTTTTCCATAGCGCTCTGCCGAATCAAAAATCTCCTGGAGCTCTTTGATGCGTCGCGCAGAGCCGCTCAGACGAAAGATACCCTCGACCTCGGTGGCTTGAAAGAGTTAGCGGAACTGAAAAACTGCAGGCAAATACTAGAGGAAAAGACCCGTACCTTGTTCTTTCAAAAAGACACCGCATTTGGCGACGACAATGGGGACATAGCCGTAGATGAAACTCTCGCCCTTGTCGTTGGTGAGGGAAATGGCGACGTTGGCATACTTGATGCTGACATTGAGCGGAACGCCAAAGATGCCACCGTGGGCGCGATCTGGATGAGGCGAGCAGAGATCAGTGATATTCTCCCTCAACACGATTATGGAAAGCCAGATGAAACAAGCAACCCGGGGGAGGGGGAGGGGGCGAGACGAGTATGAACTCCCGGGCAGCAGAGGCGATGACAAACGTACCTTTGATTTCATCCTCCTTCTTATTGTTCCGCTTGAAATTCTTCCACCACGACGCAAGGTCTCTTTTCGTGGGCGCGGCGGGTTCTGGCGGGGAGGTAGGCTGAGCGAAAGACTGGATGGCTGCATGTGTGGCAAGCGGCTGGGAGCTGCCCGTTGCCATGATGCGCAGAGAGGGAGAGGGTGTATGGATGTGTGCGACAATGGGAGGATGGCGGATTTCAAAGCGCTGTTCGAGGCTTCCCCGTGGGACCCCCTTTGGGAGGGTTGTGTCGCGAGGGCAGATGCGGGTGATGTCTAGATGCGACAGGCGGTAAGCTTGAGCGACATTCGAAATAGGCACAGCGGAGGGTGGGCGTGGCGCAGCGCAGCGGAGCGAAGGGACGATCAGAAGAGGAATGAATTCTGGCGACAGGAAGAAAAGCAGATCGTGGCGATGCGATCAAAGTTTGGGGAAAGTAAGATTTGCTGACGAGGGGCAGAGACGAAGGGAAAGGGAGGCTGGGAGCGATGACGGTACGTCGCAACACTTCACTGGCTGGTGCGGTTCCGCGGCGTCTAGGCTTTTGGGGGTCCGGTGCAGAGCAGTGCAGCGCAGAGCAGAGCAGAACCAAAACAGCAGGGGAAAGACGATGCAGGCAGAGAGACAGTATTACTAGACTGACGGCGGACGATGCAGTCGGGGGAGGGTGTGGTGGAACGCGATGTATGCCTGCGGACTGGTCACGGGGAAGCTGCGTTGCCTCTAGCCCGCCCGGGCCCGTCTTTACATCTTTACAGTCAGTCAGTATCCTCTTCCTGCAACCATGCGATAACTTTAATCTTGTTCTTTTCTGCTAATCCGCTATTATTATTATTATTATTATCATCATCATCATTGTCACTACTACTTTCTATTTCCGCGTACTCGGCTTCCTGGTCATTATTTCTGCTCATTACCGAGTCCCTCAAAATACTAACCGGCTAGCCGTCGCCGCCCGTGGTTCTGGCCCTGAGGCGTGCTTCAGTTGGATACCAAGGCGTCGCCCTGCTCCGCTCGCATCTCCTGATTTACCGCTACTGCTTCTAGAACTTCGTCGCCGGACTGTGATTGCGAGGGATCGTCATTACTTTGGGGCCTGGGGTGGGTTCGCAGGAATGTCTCAGATCAGGGCCTGCGGTGTCTGCCTGCGTTGTGCCAGCCTGTCAGCGCGGCGCCGCCCGAGACTGCTTGCGATTGAGTATACCAAAAATAATAATAACAATAATAGCAATGGTTATTGTTTCTATTATTTTTAGCATGGACTATGGATTGGCACCAGTTTCAAGATCGCTCTGCTTGCAGTCATACTAATTAAGGAGTATTAAGTTATTAACCGATAAGGAATGTTTCCTGGCTGGGTGCGCCGACTCTGGTTTATTATTAGAACAAGACCTGTGCGAATTCATTCTATGCACAAAATTATCATTACGTATCGCATTTATTCGTTGACCGTTTTGGAAGAACAGTTTGAAAACTTCGAAGAATAATTTAATTTCATTTGATTTCATCTATTTTAAATTTTAACTTTTTTCTTGGAGAGCTGATTGGTTGAAGGTACTTGCGTCGCGATTTCCGTTTTGGGTTAGTATCCCTCGAATACTTCAGGCCGGAGTCGATACATTGAGCTGCTCAAACTGTCTACAAATTCAGTAGAAGTCATCATTAATACTTCCTCGTGTCAGAGCCATCATTATGCCCGTTCCGTCGCCTCGGGTTATCGCTTCTGCCATTCGTCCCTGGTTAAGCGCCGTTCGCCCTTGGTCTCCAAACTTGTGAACCAGAATGCTACTTATTAAAATATTGATATATATCGAACTTGGCAACTATCAGTAAACTACGTATATACATAATTTACATGTAGATATAAAACTAATAATATCAATTTTTGATGTGACGGACGCACAAAACAATATGCGTAAACACGTTCACCAATGTTACAACAGCAGCTGACCCAAAAGGCAGCCGAGTCCAGCTACTGCCCCAACTCTTCTCCCATGAGCTCTGAGGGCTCTGAATCGTCGTGTCACTCACTTCAATCTCTTTCAATAGCGGATAGTTTACCACGCCAGGACCGGGAGCCTGCGCAAGAAACCATAGAACCCGTCCCCCAGTTCACGCCCACAAAGGCTGCCTGGAGAAAAGCTCTCCCGATGGTATAAGAAGTACCATCAGTGGGCATACAGGGAAAATACTGCGTAAGCTGTTGCACTAGTGGTGCCGTTAAAGTAAGATTCAACAGCGAAAAGGGTACTTTGATCGGGATGTTTTCGTTTGTTGGCCGGGTTGTTTTGGAAAGCAAAGGAAAGTCATAGTTGCTGCCGGACATGTTCCAAAATTAGAGGCCATAAATTTTCCTGATACGTGACAGGCAGTTCGGAAGCGATCGTGTCGCACGTGCTCTTTGGTAAGTAGAGATAGGGCATGGTTGGGTTGACTTCCACATTCAGAGGCGACGCAATATTCGAGTTTGACCGCGCCAGGAGCCCGGCCTTGTTTGCGTACGTGAACGGCGACACTCCCGTAGCAACCCCCTATTCCAATGTCAACTAGTCTGGTCAAGAAATTACCCCGGGTTGGTGGCCAAAGGGCTCATACGTCTGTGCTGTGACGGGCTCTATGGCACGGATCTGATCATACCCACCAAGGACCAAAGAACCAAGTATATGCGGTGAGGCAGCTCCGATGTGCAACCCATACGAGTAGGATGGGGTCTATTTTCCTTATCCAGACGTATACAACCAGCTGGTGACAAATGCCATCCAAGCATCATCGACGGGAGTCAATCGTGGGCATTCCCAGAGACAACGTCCCGACCTCGAGAGGATATTGTGACCCGTCCGGATAGGTCTGATAACCCTGGTGGATGACGGCAATACTGACATTCGGGACCAAGACACCAGCGGCGAGCCCAACTGTGTCATAAACGACATTGTTCAAGCCGTATCCACCGACCGAGCCGAAGCCGGTCAATGAACTCCATGATACTCTCGCGGCATTTTCTACCGATTCCGTGTCCTCGGTATCAAATGTGCCACCCTCAGAGTTTGCGTAGCAAATGTTGGTGGATATGCCGCTCGTATTGGTACAAATCGACGACGTTAAGATTAAGCTAGACCAGCGGTCGCCGGGATATACAGCAATCAGCAATGGGCGTTCAAGAAACTGAGCTGCTTAGTTGTTGGTCTTTTATCACCACAGATTTAGTGTATCCCAGGACAGCGAGTGCAACATAACTACCATTACTCACCAAGATCCATTCCCATACCTTGATCACTCACCCTTCACAGAATTAACCAAAATAGGCGGTGGGCCAAGGGGGTTGCTCTCCCAATCTACATAAAGACGCATAGTTGGACAACATATACAGCAAACCCACTAACCTACTTAATTTTAATGCCCGACGCAAATAACAAAGCAGCCGAACTCCCGACTTTACGGACCTGCTGGTGTTGGCGTTACCTACGCTAAACCGGAGTTAGCCCTAAGCCCCCAATACGGAAGCAGAAGCAAGGCTAAGCCTTCAGTTAATACTGTCTATAGTTTCGGGTAAATGCATATCCAATCACGCAACGTATGGTTAAGAATACATATTACGAGAACTCAGGCTATCAGGTTGACTTTGGTATGCTAAGAGTGCATTCATTGTTATCATTCTCCTTTGTCAAGGACGGTTGTGAACCAACTATCTATAATTTATAACAATCTTGCTCTGAAAACGCTAAAATCTTTCTGGGTTGGTTTGTCGATATTTCATCGAGACGACCGCATGCCAAAAAGGGAAACCTTCATAGCGCGGCTTTGTCTGGCCCAATATATACAATATAAAATATAGTGCAACATGTCTGACTGGCGGGATCAATCGTACAATATTGGACCCACTTATTTCAATTTCCTACCCTATTAATACTAGATATTTTTACATATATTGGTTCTTCCATGAACACATTTCCAAAGGGCAG
>CVMT01000002.1:3466952-3482273 GCA_000985935.1 Talaromyces islandicus | reverse complement strand
TTTTTTTTTTTTTTTTTTTTGCCAGCTCCAACTAACTTCTGTAGCATTCCAACTCGTCACCGGCCGCGTCTGGAAAGGATGCGCCTTTGGCGGCATCAAGGGCCGCTCACAGCTCCCCGATCTGGTCGACGACTACTTGAACGGGCAGCTCAAGGTCGACGAGTTCATCACGCACCGCGAGAAACTCGCCAACATCAACGACGCTTTTGAGCAGATGAAGGCTGGTGATTGTATCCGTTGTGTTGTTGACACGAGAGCATAATTTTCTTTTTTCTTTTCGTATTTTTGTTCTCTTTTTTCGTTATCATGTTGCATTAGGATTTAATTAGCGAGAGCTCAAAAATGTAATTCAATAGGATTTGAATGTTGAATGGTTTTACCTGACGTGTCTCCTGGTATATCAATTGATGTGCAATCATTGATAACTGTAGCTTAGTCTAATGGAGGGGCATTGCATATATAAGGCACTCCCACAGGGTCCTCAACACTAGCACAAATCCACATGACTACATGACTACATATTTACAGGATATTGTATGAGAAGTTCTCAACTAAGCCATTGGCTTGTTTGTTATTTCCTATCTAACGAATGACTAAGGGTCAGGCTGCGAGCAAAATGTCAAATAATTCAATTTCCCTTCCACCACTGTTGCTGTATGTTTAAAAACGGCCGATCAGGCCATTTAAAAAAGCTTGTGTTCCAGGGTCATGTCAGACTCGGGCTGGAGACCGACGCACGCGCGGAAAATGTTGGTGACCGCGGCACGCTGCTTCGCAAGAGCGTTGACCACTGGAGTTCCAGGAGGTGTTAAAGGAGCCTAAAACAAACGTCAATTCCTGCAAACCAGACCAAGAAGAAAAAAAACCTTACCTTGAGCATGTAGCTAAGAACGCTGAGAACACTGTGGAAGCCCTTGTAGTCTCCCGAGCCTTCCGACTTCCAGCTCACACGAGTCATCAACTCGGCAATAACCACAAGATCAATGATCAGGGGAGATGCCAGAAGAGAGTCTTCGCAGACGTTGAAAAGACTGATGGTTTGGTGGCCACCCAAGAAAATCTCAGCGTAGTACTCGTCGAGGGCACGCTTGTTGTCACCGACAGCGGGCATGTACTTGATGACTACGGTGTGGTCGGGGTGCTCACCCTCCTTGTACAGGATTGAATTGGCGGCCACCATGTCGTCAACTACGTTGGATTTGGAAATTTCCTTGGACCGGAACTGCTTCTGAGAGCTGAGGTTCTTGCCATCGTTGTTTCCCAGATGGTTGTAGCTCGCAATAGAAGTAAGCTTGATGCCTGCGTTGATCAGGAAATCAACAAGTGCAGACTTCATTTTGGTCTGTCCGGACTTGAAGTCATCACCACCAATAAAGGCATTGTGCTTCTCGGCAAACTGGATAGCACCAGGAACAAAGGTGTTCTGTGGGGATCCGTTGATGAAAGGAGCATTTTCAAGCACCGAGGCCACCGCGAAGACAGTGGAAGGCGACACTTCCTCGTGACCAGACTTGATCGCGTTGATCAAGTTGTCAGCTGTATCGTTGACACCGGGGACGATGTCGGCATAGCGCTCAGTGTTGGCGGTCCACAGAACAATGACCTTGTCCAAGTCGTTCTTTTCCTTGAATTCGCTATTGCCTGTCAGCAAGTGTATTAAAGAGGTTGTAGACGTCTTCCTTACCGAATGTCTTTACGTAGATGTTCGACATGGTCCCACGAGGCCTTGGAGCCGGGAATCACGTTGTCGGCACGATCTTCCTGGTTGGCAGCGATGAAGTCGGGGTAGTAAATACTAGGCAGTGGCTTCATCTCGGCCACTTCCTTACGGACGAGATCCTTGAGGGAGGGTTCGAGGACACAGGCACGGTCCATCGAATCGGCAATTCCCAGTCCGCTAATATCCCAGCCACCGATGACGAGGTCATTGGGGTGAACCATGGGAAGCATGTCATGGAAGGGGATGTTGATTTCTTTGCCGGACTTGTCGGTGCCCAATTTGATGGTCGAGCCCATGACAACAGAACCATAATAGTTGGCCTCCCGCTTGCCCTCGCGAGTATCCCAGACGAGACCACGGCGGTTGGCAAGGATGCCGGCAGTGACAGTGGTACCATTGTTACCACCCCAGCCGACGAGCATCATACCAACCTTGCCAACCTTGCGGTCGACCTTGAAATTGTAGGTCTGGGTCTTGGGGACAGCGACAAACTTGTTGTCCGGGGTCTGAGTGACCTCGGTGGTGTGGTAGGCATACTGAGTTTTGATTGCGTCCTCAGTGTAGACCACATCCGGAGATTGAACGGTGAAGAGGGGGGTCTTCTCACCAGCCGACCCGCCAACAGCGCCAGAGGCAGCACTTGTTCCATTCGCGTGAGGAGCCATGTTTTTCTTTTTCTTTCGATTGACAGAGTGACAGCTCGCGAATTGATGGCTACAAATTTCTCGATTGGTTGTCAAGAAATGGAAATTTGTAGTTCTTTTCGATAAGCTGATCTACTGCGTGTAATACGAATAGTCGGACGCCCCTCCTCGAGCGGATGTGCGCCCGCCGTTGTACGGGTGGTGACGACTGAGAGCAGTTAGTATGCAGTGCCATGGAGGAGACAATGCAGAGGGAGTAGAGAAAGCAGATAGGAGGGGACAGAGAGCATACGAGTTGAGCTGGGTGGAGAAAATGTTGCCGGTGTTGATGATCACTCCCGTGAGAGCGATCTGACTGCTTGGGAAAGCTAATCGGCAAGAAGCTGAGACCTCGCAAGGCCAGGTGAAGAGACGATGGAAAGGCTTTTGCGTGTTGGGTGAAGAGAGGAAGAGAGAGGAGAAAAAGGAGAAGACGAGGAGGGCGGGCGCTTTTAGGCGTTGAGGGCAGGCGGGAACAAGAACCCCGCGAGCGTCCGTTGCGTGCCTTGCCCTTCCGTCCCCGGCGGGCTTCTGGTCCGGGGATCCTCTCCAGTTACAACTGCTCCTACTAACTTCCAAGTGCTCCACACGCTGAATTGTCTTTCTGTGTTGTCCCCGGCGAGCCCTCTGGCGTGCGATAGCATCAAGTAGTTTTCTAGCGCCAATACTAACGCTCTCACTAGCGACCTTGTCGATCCCACTGGCCACTCACCTTGCGATAACCCCTCACTAAAGGCTCGCTAGCACCGCCGGCGGTCTGTCCACTATCGCGGTCGTTCCATGGCTTTGCGACGTCGAGAGAGTTTGCTAAGTTGCTGGATCATATGAACAGTTCAATATTGTTTACCGCTGTCTCCGATCCCACCACCTGCCAGCTCCGGGGCGATCCGACTGCAAAGAACAACAAGAACAAGAACCACAATGGATACAACAGGGAAAGGAATACCGTGATGCAAGTTACCCCGGTTTCGGCTGCAGGCGCTCCACCGGTCAACAACTCAACGAGCAGGTCTCACCGGGTCCAGACCGACAAGGTTCTCGTTCGGGCTCACCGTTTTTCTTTGTCGTTCCATGACAGTAAGGCACTACACTGACAGCTGCATTGTGTGACGTTACAGGTTGCAACACATGTGGGCTCCGTGTTACCAGTACTATGTATATGCTGTTGAGCACGAAATCGCCGAGTGCATCCGAGTGGCCTGGCTTTAAACCCTAAGCCCTAGGTATATGCCTAATCCGGGGGTGTCTGGATTAGGGTCTTGGCACTAATTAGTTCCATCTATCAAATCAATCGAATAGTTAGAGTACAATGATAATGTCAGACATTAGAAGCAAAAATACCCCTGGCTTGACTTGGACGGAAACGGAACTTTGGTGATTGACAACGTCGCTTTCCATGGATGGGTTCAATGTCCGCCAGGGGTCGGACGACACCAACTGAACCTTGTTCTGGCTACGGCGGCGACCCAAAACGTGAGCTCTGAATGCTCACTCGTGGATTTGGTCAAGTACTCGCAGTAGCATCTTTACCATTTGGACGTTGACTATCACGGCATGGAGTTAGGGTTGAAATTTATCGGTCGGGTAAAATAGCCATGGACAGTTTGGTCTGCTTTGATAATGTCAATGTCAACATGGAACAGAAGCAACGCAGAGCAACACAGTTGATGGTGGGCGGATGTACGTCTGTTGATACCTGCATCGTATATATCAGATGTAAAGCACCACAGCATTGGCAATCACAAGGCTGGCAACACGTATTCTGATCGATTAATTACCAACTGATGTATATTGACATGCTCTTTTCTAGATGTTACTTGTGTACGGATGATTCTAACTGTCTCCGGAAAGTTAGCTCTCAAGAATTACCAGTCCTTCGTTGTCTGATTATCGTTTTCGCTCGGTTTTGCGAGACGTTTCTATAACATTTGCATATAATAGATTCGTCTTCTCTCATAACAGCTGATTAGATAGTCATAAAGATCATCTTCCATATAATCCAGGCAGTAAATTCTACAGCAAATGATGTTGGTCATTATGAGCTCGGATCTCAAGAGGAAGTACCAACGTAGTACCAACGTACAGAATAATCACAATCGACAGGTTGAGCAACACAGCCTCTCCATATCCAGTAATAATAACCAGACAATCGTGCACGAAATAAGGATAAGCATTTCTGCTGGCCAATGGGCTCGCAGCTGTCGCCATGGGCTGTCCGTTTCGGGACAGGCGCTTGTCCATAAAAGGATATCGCGCCCCGCCACACGGCAGAACAGGCAGCACTAGGCTGGATCGGGCTAGGGTGCACGAGCCGCCAGGAACCGGCGGATCAACAGGAGTTCCAAGACGGAGTATGTATACGTACTATGTACAGTACGGACCACGTATCCGTACTTAATACAGATCCGGACATTGTATAACAAATGAACGACAATACGAGTATAGATTTAAATGTAGAGAAATCACGATTTACAAGTGTTTCGGGCTGCGATGACGATCGCACGTGGAGCAGCGGCCGTGTTCCTGCAGATAGCAATTAGCAAGGGTACGTACCACGTACCCCCCCTGGCGTGGGGCTGGCCTGCATGGCGCCCACACCGGCCATGCGCGACATCCCGTTCAGGGGTGTGTTGGTTGTTGTTGCTGTGACACCTTCTCTTTCTCCTCCCGTCTCCCTCTCCCAGTCTTCTTCTGCAGCCGCTTGTCCTTGTCGCTGAGTTTCGTATTGTATCGCTTAATTATTAATTCTACTATCCTACTACTACACTACTATTCTAATAAATAATCGCCGTGTCTTGGCGCGTGGGGAAAAAGACCTCTTGGCCAACATCCCTTCCCAGTCTCCTCTGCGGCACGTCCTGTCTCGCTCTGTCACGGCGCGCGCAACAACCACGCCAAGCCGAGTCTCGCCTTCGTTTTGCGACAACTTGACCCTTTGCCTCAAGTCCGCGACGGAACGAGCAACCTTGCGAGCCCGTGTGTCGATCTGGAGACCGCATCCAGACGGACCCCATAACAATAGGGATCGTCGCAGGCTAGCCCACTCCTGGGGCGATTCATCGATTCATCGCCCAGTTCATGACCAACGCTTCCAACTCGACTCACGTCCTAAATATATTCTTTCAACTGTCGTCGTCGCATGGCAAACGGCTGCTGGAACTGACATCTCCGACTCGACTATTACCTTGCCAAATCTGCTTTGTGAACAAGCACATTAATGATTCCCTGTGGCGCTTAGGAGGTATAGGGGTTTTCGGTGCGGCGAACGAATATGGACTTATCAGCCATGCTACCAACAATCAAATGCTCCAACTGCAGCCGCCATGTCGAGATATCGGCCATGGGAGAGCATGTTTGTGAGCCTGCAGACGAAGGTACGCCTCTGTCAAGCCTCTTATCTGTAGAAATCTACCCACTGACGCGACTTCTGGATACAGTACCGCCGTCGGAAAACCACACCGTCAAACCGACGAGACCAGAACCTATAGACCCAGCAGTCGCCAGTATGTTTACTCTATTTGGCTGCAAATCAGAACAAGCAAAAAGAAATATTGACCAAAATCCGTATTTAGACCAGCCGTTTTTGACCCCCGAATATGGGAACGGGACTCCTTCAAGTGGCCCGGTCACGCCGCGATTCTCGCCTATGCGCAGCCATCCGTCTCCGCTATCTCCAGTTCCTTCTTCTCCAGAGTTCTCAAGTGATGATAGCAGCCTATTCATGAGCGAGAATCATTCTAGAAGCACCAGTCCCCATCCCGTCAGCTCGATTCGAGCTGCCCTCAGTCCAACAGTGACGCCTTCTCCGCTTCGCTCAACCATACTCTCTCAAGCACCAACAGTCAGCAGTGACACCGCTGTGACCGATGTATCAGATACCAACCTCAGCCGTTCCCCGTCCGTGGAGAGCAAGAGCACATTTAGGACATCAGTGTCAAGCAGACGCTACCGAGACTCCAACTCGACTTCTTTCTCTGCAAAATCACCCCGGAGACCGTCCCTGAGCAGCGCGCGTAGTCCGAGAAACATAACGGCTGACGTTCCCCCAGTCCCCGCCGGGCCGCTGACGGCGGAGTCAGCCCTCTCCACCAGCCCCCGGAAGTCGCGAAGAGCCGGTTACAGTGGCTTCGATTTTGGCCTGACGGACGAGATGCAAGAGGAACTGCAACGATTGGGAGAAAACCTAGCTTCTTCGGCCGGGGCACATGAACTGACCCGGGCGCAAACTTTGCCCACCCTGAGCGAAACAGAAAATAGTTTGGAGGTCATTGACAACGCACTGACCAAGTGGCCCTCGCAGCCGTCACCCACGGTTCCTGGTCGTCCTTATATGCCCAGACCATCTGAAGCCCAGCCACCGCAGGAACTTCCTGCAGAAAGAAACGAAGGTGCAAATGGGTCGAACTATGTCAGAGGCTTGGGACTTGATAGCAATGTGTACCATACCACGGGAGCATCAACCTCGTCAACCGAATCTTCTCCTTCTGACATGGGAAGTGGCAGCTCGCTGTCTAGCCTTCCATCAGAAGATGACCGGAAACCTGCCGACTTGAGCCAGATTGATTCCATGCTACATGATCTCGAACTAGACCAAGTCCGCAATCACGATATCAAGCCTCCAACAGCGGAGCAAGCAAATCTTGAGACAGAGGAGAAACCGACCTCTCCTAAATCTCTGCGGAAAAAGACGTCTCGGGAACTGATGGGGGAGGGGATTGTGCGACCAACCACTGCCGGAGGGCAGAAAAAACGCTGCCGGGGCTGCGGACAAGGCATTACCGGCAAATCTGTTTCCTCGGCCGATGGCCGTTTGACTGGTAGATACCACAAGGGCTGTTTTGTTTGCTTCACTTGCGGGTCTGCCTTCCAAACCGCCGACTTTTACGTGCTAGATGACCACCCTTATTGCGCACTACATTATCACCAACAAAACGGCTCGGTTTGTGGCACTTGCAAACAAGGTGTCGAGGGCGAGTACTTGGAAAGCCAGGGACCGACCGGTCGGCAGAAATTCCATCCACATTGCTTGACCTGCCGCACGTGTCGTGTTGTTCTGCGTGGCGACTACTTTGAATGGAATGGCTCTGTTTACTGTGAGCGTGATGCTCGACGAGCGGCCGCAATGTCAGCACCGCCTCCGGGGAGAAGACGGCCAACGATGCCTTCGTCGCCTTTGGCCGGTCCTCCCGGCTATCCGCCAGGCCCTCCACCTCCTGGTTTCCGAGGGCCGCCTCGTCGGGGAGGTCCACCAGGGCCTCCCGGGCCACGAGGCCCCCCAGGCCCGCCAGGACCCCGGGGCATGGGCCGACCCCCATTTCCACCACCGCCAAGCCAGGGAGGATTGGCTCCTCCCGGCGGTGCTCGACGCTTCCCTGAAAGAAGAACCACGAAGTTGATGATGATGTGAGGTGCATGCCCTCGGACAGATGCCACACGTCCTATAACGCTCGCTATCCCTCTATTTCCTTGATCTACAAAACTTTTCTCCCCCTTATGTCGTTTCTTCTCTATTCTTGTCCATATTTTGAACCATTTTGAGCCCTCGGTTTTGCTCCTATACCCCTTCTGAGCAGGCCACTCGTTTTACTTTTTTTATCCCTGGACGGTTACATCTCATTCGCTTTCACGTTCGCACGAACAACCCTTTACCCTGTTTTTACGTATATATATATATATACCTTGAGGTACCAACCTCGAAACTACTTCCCGTCATTTTCCACCATTTTGGATATATCTACCGCTGGAAATGCCTGTTAATGTTCAATTCGACCCTCGCTTCTATAATCTATATTTTCTCTGTTCAAACTTATCCCACCTGTCTTGTTTGTTTCTGCGTTCACATATTCGCTCAACATATTGTATAGTGTGTGTGGCCTTGGATAGGCATGTTTTCAGCCCGTTTCAGAAAGTGTGTATTATTATTATTATTTTCTATTGGATTCATTATTGACCATGGATGATTTCCCAAGCTGTGTATAATGAATTGAGTCCTGTGATTGAAGTTGGAATAAGGATATCTGGAGTTTCAATGTCAAAAAAGATAGTAATATCTAATCGTATAAAAATTCGTAGCCGTAAAAATAAAATAAAATGAAAAGAACAAAAAGAACAAAATCTATAATCCAGACGTCCCCCGTATAAGGTGCGCCGGATTCTCATCGGCCGCCAGCCGCTGACGCTTCTGCAGCCGGCGCGTACGCGGAAACTGATATTTGAGCGTCCACCCAAACAGCGCCACCAAAACCGCAATCGTGACCAACTGCACATGCTCAGCTATCGTAAACCGATCCTCTTTTCTTGTCCTGCGCTCCTCTGCGGCATCCCACACGTCGCAAATCTGTCGGAACTGGGCCGGGTCGTCGGTGAGCACGGCATCGACACCATGCCGGATCGCCCAGCGCATGTCCTTGGGCTTGTTGATCGTCCAGGCAAAGACGAGTCTGTTGGCAGTATGGGCGCTGTCGATGAGATTGTAGCCCAGCGCGGGGCCCTGGAGGGCTTTGATGAGCGTGTTGAAGGAGATGTCGGACTGCTCGGTTTTGAGGACGCGGCGGGCGCTGAAGACGCTGGCGCAGATGAGGGCAGTGGGGAAGTCCGGGAGGTATTCGTCGCAGAGGGGAAAGTACGTGGGCTGTATGCGTTAGTTTTAGTCTGCATATATAGAGAGAGAGAGAGAGAGAGAGAGAGAGGTAGGTATCGTGATGGGTAACACTTACGCCCCAGCATCCCAGCACTATCCGTTCGCTCCATGGCCGAGATGAAGGGGAGACAATCTTGATAGTCTCGGCGATTTTCCGAATCATAGTTCTCGGGTCGTTGTTTCGCTGCGATACGAATTAGTACAACCCAAAACCTACCAGGCCTTGCCAACTTGGTTGCTTGGTCTCTGACGTACCTTGATATCGAGGAGTGCCCATGCATGCTCCGCGCTTGGCGAATTGAAGAACTCGAGCAGATCACTCAGTCGCAGAAGCTTCTCATGTGGCTCTTGTTTTGTACGCAGTGTGCTGAGATACTCCCAGGTGCAGTCTGCGATCAACTTGTCGACACCGAAACACCGTTTGAGCGAAGGGTCCTGGGCAGAAGTTAGACAAGACAATTCCTTTAAAACTTGGAGAGAAAAGGCGCAGCATACATGTGCAACAATAACAACGCCGTCCTGAGACAACTGCAAATCAGTCTCTATTCCATGGCTGCCGGCCTCCAGCGCGCCCTTGAATGCTGCCAGTGAGTTCTCCGGGTATAGCTTTTTGTAGCCGCGATGGGCGACGATCTGGGGCAGCGGCGTGCTTCCATCTCGTGCATAAGCGGCAGGTTTAAAGAATCGCTCTGGTTAAACTGTTATAAGAGAGCTTATTGCATGTAAAGAAGGAGAAGGAATTGTACTCTTGTCAGAAAGCAGTGGTGACTTGGATGAGTCTCGGATCATCACGGCTAGGCTTGTCCGAATACAAATAGTATTAAACAAGCAGAATCAAATATAAGAAGCGACAACAATGGGCCCTGGTAGCTGATTATACGCAATATGAGAGAACAACAACAATAACAACAACAACAACGCGAAAAAAAAAAAAAAAGCAAAGAATGAACGAGACTGACAGAGGCAGCTCAATTGATGCTGACGCGAACGTCGGACTTAGCCACCAGTGGGGCTGCCTAACCCCGATGTTTACAGGCGCATCGTCATCGTGCATCGTCTAGCCCATCACATACATGTATATGTAGACAAAGTGTTGGTGGTATATTTAAATCACAAGAATGAACTCGATGATCGATATATTTAGGTTAACATTTGAAGCAGGTAATTTAATAAGTACATCTTTTCGCGAGGCAGTTCAATCTTCTTCCCCAACCTACAATTCTTATCCTCTTACCAGTTGGCTTTACATAGGAAAAAGGGTTAGATGGAAGGGATGCCCTATCAATTTCATGTTGCTGGCTTAACACTCTCAAGCGCAGTTACTCCTTAGACAGAATTATTAGAAATAAATAAACAAAGCCAAAAATCCAAATAATTATCGTTATAAACATTAAGACTATATGGCTAAGTTCCTACTACGCAAGGATATCAATGTTAACCCGCGATTCGGAGCACACGCGGATGTTGATAAGGGATATTATTCGATACGTCGTCAAGACATGATCATAAGAAACAGCCAGCTTTTGGCTGTTGCGATTTAAAAATGACTCGATCAAGCGTGAATCATTTGCTGGACACGAGGATACCGACGCACAATCTCGTGGTAGACGTCGGGATGATCGCGCATCAAAATTTCAGGGTTCCATGCCATGGCCACAAAAATGGTGTCGACGCCGCTTCCGAGCGGAGTCAGGAAGATCTGGGCCACTTGTAGACCGATGACAAAAGAAAACGCCATGATGACAGCAGTAAAGTTACCATCAGCGTTGTAGCTTGGCTTGGTAAACTCAAGGTATAGGTATGCCAACAGAGCGCACAGGTATGAGACAAAAACGGAACCCATACTCAACACGGGTCCAATAAGACAGTCGTTGACCAACGCGTCAATACCACGGTCCTTCATCATTGTCCACGTGTCTTTGGCAGCTGGGATGTATGCCTTGCCATACAAAGCAATATGGCAAAAGGCATACCGGTTGAAGAAGGTCACCAGCCAGTCGAGAAGAGCGATAAAGCAGCCAAGAATCCAAACGAAGATGCTGCCAACAATGTTTCCCTCTGCAGCCTCTTGCCGTTGTGCAATAGAGCAAGCTTGTCGGAGCATGTTGACAATGGCGATAATCAAACTTCCAAGACTGATACTGCCAAAGGAATACGTAGTCGCACGCCGGAAGGCGCCACGAGTGGGACCCTTGGGAGCGCCACCGGGAGCGCGGCTCCAGAAATACCAGGATCCGTACACACCAGCGATAGTAGTATGGATGGTGTTCTTAATCCATTCGCTAAACCAGTACATGGCAAAGGTAACATAGACAACAAGCCCGATAACCTTGGCGCTGCTGCATCCACTTGCGCCACACGATGGATTCGTCCCGCCGCCATTGGGCTCGTAAGCGACGTAGATCGAGACCAAGGTAACGGAAAACCATGCGGAGAAGGCAACGGCGGTCAGACCACCAAGTGCACTAACGATAAAAACGTGGCCATAGGTGCGCGACACATCAATCGCAGTCTGTAGCATGACAACGCTGAACGGAATGCGAGGAATCCAGCTGATAAAACAGAAGACAGCGAAGATGCCGAAGAGGAGAAACACGATTCCGGCGCCCCATTGCTTTCTGTAGAGATAGTAGATCGCAGTACCGAGAGCAAAGACGCAGTTGAGGATGCCGGTGATCCAAATAAACTGCTTTGTGAAATAGCGAGCACCCAAGAAATACGCCCACGACACCGCAAGCGCGACACAGAGCACAAAGACAAACAGAATCAGGGTGTTGGTGTCCAGGCCAAAGTCATTTCTCGAACCGTAGATGCTCCCACCATTGAAGCCCCTGTCGATCGCGTACTTGTGGATGGAAAGACCAGAGACGGCGACATAGCCGAGGAAAACAGCAATGAGCTTGGGGGAGTGAAAGTTAGCAGGAAGCTCTCCCTTTTTTTTTTTTCACTCCCAAGACGAGCGATAACTTACCAGAAGGCCGGCCCAGATGTCGTTGAATTTTGGCTTGTCGATCTTAAAAGCCTCATCGTAGCCCCATTCTCCTTGGGTAGGAGGCGCCGAGATTTTGTCCGGCTGATACTGTTGTTGTGGTGGTGGTTGCTGCTGATACTGCTGAGGCTGATAACCCTGCTGCCCGTTTGCATAGTACTGCTCCTGTGGCGGAGGGGCTGGGCCGCCCTGGTAGTAGCTTGCCGCCTCACCGCTCATGTTGGACGAATCCTGAGAACTACGTCTCTGTAATAGCTAGATGCGATGTGCGTCTGGGGAGGTGAAACAGGTACGAGGGGGTTGCACACAAGGTTTGCAGCAGCAGTGGGCGAAAGAGAGAACTTGTTTTTCCGGAGGGCGCGTCGCTAGGGAAGCTAGTGAACGCAACCTTGGCAAGAATTGCAAGTGCGATGGGCCGCTGGGCGCATGCGGCCGCCAAGAGCCGATCTGGG
Source organism: Talaromyces islandicus (assembly GCA_000985935.1). NCBI lineage: Eukaryota > Fungi > Ascomycota > Eurotiomycetes > Eurotiales > Trichocomaceae > Talaromyces > Talaromyces islandicus. The sequence goes on along the minus strand of CVMT01000002.1, from coordinate 3,469,789 downwards.
TTCGCCATGTAGCCCTGATCAGCAGATTGCAGCCAATGGGATTCTGTGAGGTGGATCCGCCGTCGAATTAAACATTGCCCTACCTCAACATGGGGCAAATTGTTACCTTCTATTGGCCCGATGGTAGCCTCCCTACGTCATTAAATGAGATGAGTTCCTCTACCATCGGCCAATCGCCTCACGCACATCAGGTGATCGACAATAGATCTGACCCTCATTTATTAGTACGTACAATACTAATTACTGTATTATCATTATCATTATCATTATTATTATGTCACAGTAAATATACGGAGTAAACGTCAAGGAATATCTTGGGTATAAGATGATAATATATTCAGCTCGGCCAGTTGAATCGTTCAGTAGGATCGTATGCACCAGGGTATTGCAGTGTAGTATTATACCCCACGTAATCGACTCCGTTGTTGCCGAGGTTCCATAGACTCCAATCGACGTCCATCTCGCCGCTGAGTGACCAGTTGAGAAGTCCCTGCGGAAACATGGCTGAATTGACTGGCTGCTGCGGCGGGAATGTAAACATGCCTGAATATGAAGGGTCGGAAAATGGACCGGACGGGCTGTTGAGATGGCCAAATGAATCTAGCGGCGCGGGAATTTTCACTTCTTTGTTTGTCGCGTTCGCTTCGGGGGGATTATCCTCGATTCCCAAGCCCACAGAATTCGCCAGAGCAAACGCCACTTCGCAAAAGACTTTATACGTCGGCGCTACTTTCATGGTTTGGGCTATTTCAATGAATGCGGAGATTTTGGACTTGATCTTTTCGTTTTCCGCGTCAAGGGGCACATCGGACTGCCTCCCCAAAGCCCCCATACTGGTCGCTAGAATGCTGTGACAGATATAATAAAAGTCGGTCCACGCCACACCTTCCAAAAGACCAAGCCTCGATAGCCGGAGAAAGCAGTCCAGCACAGCTGTAGCTGAGTTCTGGCATTCCCGACTCATCATCTCCGTGGTAGAACTTGCGGGGCTTAACGTCGGTGATTTGTCGCCCCGCAAAAAACAATCGACCTGATGATTGACTTTACAGACAAGAAAAGGTCGAGTCACGACAGACTTGTAATGGTAGTAGATTGCGTTCAACAATATGACTGTTCGGCGATGCTGTTCTGGTATGCCTGGCGACTCAGGGTCTAACTGTGGAGGTAGTCGAGCCTTCCATGCGTCGAGCTCTTGCAGTAATTGATTGACATGAACAGCAGATGATAGCAAAGCAGTCTCGTCCGCATATCGTGCTGAGATCGAGGCAGCCAGCCTCTTCACCCGGGCTGTAATATCCACCAAGACCCATATTTGCTCACCAAATCCTTCGGGAAAGCCTGCTCCATCGACGACACTATCATCTGGCTGCCTCACATTCACTTCCTTGTTGTCAATTATCGTTGGCCGGGCTAGAATGGCGGCTATGCTTTGATCAAAGTGAAACAGTGTCCACCAAACAATTCGTCGCGTATGAGATTCCGTTGAGCCAAAGTTTTTGTAAGTACCCTCGCGGTGCATGCCGATGGTTATGGCCATCCGTCCTGCGAGGCCTAGGAACAGCCATGCCGTGTTGCGTTCGCCCGAATTGTGTTCATAAAGCTGTAGCAATAGCAAGGCTTGCACGTTTTCTAAACTAGCAGTAAATGCAATTGAATCAATCCGCTCGCGGATCAACTTGAAATATTTGTTTTGAATGGAGAGTGAGTCTGGGCACTGCTCCTCCCCAAGGAAGTTGGCGCCTAGGATAATGACCATGAACAAGGAGCATATCCAACCAACTCCTGGTTCCTGTGCTTTCAAAGCACCAACGCGCCAGAGAGACTCGTACTGACGCATGAAAGAAACACGGTGAAAGACCTGGAAGGTAGAATGAATGTTGTTAAAATACGCTTCCACCAGACTGTCACACTGCTTCCGCTGCGGGAGAAGGTCTTTGAGGACACTGGAAGGCGCCGTGTCTGAATCTGGACCGGGCCTGTATGGTAGAGAAGCGATCAAGAGTTGTCGAAGGGTAGTCTCGCCTGGGATGGGGTTCTCGTCGGAGCTCTGTTTCTCAGATGTTGGAGGCTCTGGTTCATGTTTAGCCTGAGGCTCCTGTTTCCTGCCGAGAAGCGCCCTATTCCCTGTTGCCTGCTTGACAGTACAACGTTCGCGTTCACGCTCACGCGATTCCAACGCCGCCCAGTTCAGCTTGGCGACCAGCTGTCGAATGATCGAGGCAAAGTCCGAGGTACTCGATGGACCGACGTATTGCAATATACGATGAGGACCTGGGATCATTCGCTCTTGTACTGGATCCTGTAGGAAATCGTGCGCTTTATTTTCTGGGGGCTCGTCTGCGTCGGGCTGAGAAGAAACAGCAGCAGCAGGCGGGGAGGTCTGGCTGAATGCTTCCGGAGCGAGCGTTTCGTCATCCGGCGAGGGCATGAGGATATTACGGTCCCGGGCGAGTTTGAACAACACCTCTACCTGATCAGTGTCTTCATCCGGGAATAAACCGCGGACGAGAGCGTCGAGGGCCCGGTAGCGCACGCTGAGCTTCTCGACGCTGCCATAGAGGCGCTGCTTGCGCGGCATGGTCGACTTGCACTCGACTCCATGGCCAAAGCAGCTGGCACAGGACTCGTTCTCGTTGGCGCGCATGCACCGAATGCGACGGAGCTTGCATCGGTCACAGCTCACGGGGTTGCGACGACGAAGGGAATCGGGGACACGCCGCTTCGGTGCTTTTCGGTCGCCCCCGCTTGGAGGCATCTTCAACGCTGGTTTTTTTTTTTTTTTTCTTTCTCTTTTTCTTTTTTCCCTTTTTCAACTCGGGAAGGAAATGTAAATGACG
>CVMT01000002.1:3414333-3466927 GCA_000985935.1 Talaromyces islandicus | reverse complement strand
TGGTTTTTTTTTTTTTTTTCTTTCTCTTTTTCTTTTTTCCCTTTTTCAACTCGGGAAGGAAATGTAAATGACGCGCATAGTCCTGAAACAATAATAATCACAAGAAATCAAGATGCATTGTCGCATGGTGACCCAAGGCTAGGATTGCAGCGACGTGGTTTTAACTTTGAACGAGCAAGGCTGGGCGACCCCAGGTGATTAGCTTAAGTCCGACGAACCTCCTCCTACCTGCAAGTTTTCGATATTCAGTTGATTTACAAGCAAAAGTTGCATAAATACAGAGGATTTGCATCACTTCGTAGTAATGCTTTGTGCCATATCAAAAAACTGCTTGCCATTTAAAGGGGATGCCGAGAGCACAGTCGGGCCTTGATGTGAATGATCGCTCATAGTTTGTGCCTAAAACACCGGAGCGGCGTTAACTTTCCCCGAGGATTTCGTATGTTGTCTGGGACAATCGACAAAACACGCCAACTACCGCTCTACTTTCAGGCGGGCGGATCGCTTACTCATTCCTGTAACAAAAATGACCAACAATGACAGCACCGGCAATAATAATTGACTTGAAGATGGATAAATTCTGGACTTGACTGTGCCACTCGTTGTAGTTACAAATCGGGACTAGTTGAGCTTATGTAACGCGCTTGGCCATGGGTCTCGATTATTACTGTGGAATCGATTAACTATTAATTTCGTGACGGTGTTTCAGATGATAGGCCGAGGAGGAGCACATCTGAAACAGCAATACGTGTTAATAATTATGAATGATTCTCTGGTTTTCACTGCTGGGCGGACAAAGGTCGGCGGAATCCGGCATTCTTTATAGCCACCATAAAGCAGGCACTAAAAATAACTACATACATACTCGGTGCTCCGTAGAATACTCCATAGAGGCACAGTGTGTTTGCCCTTCTCGAACATAGTAGATGACGTGACAGGTCGACACAGGCGCCCGCACAGACAGACAGTGACACAGGCACTCAGACACCAGTCCCGCGAGGGCGGAGACTGATTCATTTGCCAAGATCTGCGGAGACCCGCCCAGATATAACTGGGGCTTGGCGATCGCGGCGCTGGGCGGAGCCAATCACAGGGGCGCACGGCGACCGGGCGGCCGTCCGTGCGGGCCTTGTCGATCCTTGGCAGGAGCGCTTGAGTGGGAGGGCGTCGCACTGCCTCTTTCCATTAACGTAATATTGCCGTTACTTGCCATGACAATACCTGTCCACGGCGAGCAGCTGCCTCTGCGCGCGGAATGCCTGTCACGATACGGGCCCGGTACAATGTAATAATGCCTGGGCAGGGGACTCCCCCCCTCGCCCTTGCCTTGCCTGACGATCTATAATAAATAATGATACATAGTCCATCCCCTGACGCCCTTCGCTCTTTCCTCCCACATTCCCACCACATTGCTGAGCTGCTCCTTCCCCTCGTTTGAGTCACCCCAGGCTCGCGTCATTCATTCATTCATTCGCTCTCCAACGCGTCTTGTCTCTCGATCCATCTCTGCTACTGCCATTCCAATAATCAATCCCCTTTTAATCGAACATTTCTCTCTTTCGCTCTCGAGTCTTCTCTGGCATCTGTCACACACGCGCTCGCTGTCTATCAACTGGTCCTTCTCTTTCTCTCTTTGACGAAACTGTATATCCCATCTCATCATGCAAACTGTTCTCGCCTCACTGGCCGTCGCCGTCTCCATGGCTGCCGCTGCTCCCCAGCAGTTGGCTGCCCGGGACGGCCCAACCCCCGTCACCGTCAAGGGAAACGCGTTCTTCCAGGGCGATGAGCGCTTCTATGTCCGTGGTGTCGACTACCAGCCCGGCGGCTCGTCCAAGCTGGTTGACCCGCTCGCTGACCCCAGCACCTGCAAGCGAGACATCAAGAAGTTTAGCGACCTCGGCCTCAACACTGTCCGCGTCTACTCGGTCGACAACTCTGCTGACCACGACGAATGCATGAATGCTCTGGCTGATGCCAACATCTACGTCGTCCTCGACGTCAACACTCCCAAGTACTCCTTGAACCGTGCCGACCCTGAGGTGTCCTACAACGACGTTTACTTGCAAAACGTCTTTGCCACCGTCGAGATGTTTGCCAAATACCCCAACACGCTGGCCTTCTTTTCCGGAAACGAGGTTATCAATGACGGCCCCTCGTCCAAGGCTGCTCCATATGTCAAGGCTGTCACCCGTGACATTCGCCAGTTCCTTCGCTCTCGCAACCTACGTACCGTTCCTGTGGGCTACTCTGCTGTAAGTATACCCGCATATACTTATGGATTACTTACTAACTGACATCACAGGCTGATATCGATACCAACCGTCTCCAAATGGCCCAGTACATGAACTGCGGTACCGACGACGAACGCAGTGACTTCTTTGCCTTCAACGACTATTCTTGGTGCGATCCTTCCTCCTTCACTATTTCTGGCTGGGACCAAAAAGTCAAGAACTTTACCGGCTATGGTCTTCCTCTCTTCCTGTCCGAGTACGGCTGCAACACGAACAAGCGCCAATTCCAGGAAGTCAGTTCTCTGTACAGCACCCAGATGACTGCCGTGTACTCTGGTGGTCTGGTCTACGAGTACTCTGAGGAGGGCAGCAAATATGGCCTTGTCCAAATCAATGGCGACGATGTTACCGAGAAGTCGGACTACACCGCACTGAAGAACGCCCTGCAGAAGACCCCTCCCCCCAAGGGTGACGGCAACTACAACTCGACCGGTGGCGCCAGTGGTTGTCCAGCTTCCAACCCTCCCAACTGGGATGTCTCCAACGATGCTCTCCCCGCGATCCCACAACCTGCTAAGAAGTTCATGACCGAGGGCGCCGGCAAAGGCCCTGGTTTCTCTGGTTCGGGTAGCCAAAACAAGGGCACTCAGTCCACCGCCACCGCCAGTGCTGGCTCCGGCTCTGCCACAGGTTCGTCAAGCTCGTCGTCGTCGTCTCCGTCCAGCTCAACAGGCGCTGCCGCCAGTGTCCGTGCCCCGGAAATGAGATTTGCCCCCTTGATGGGCAGCGTCGCCATTGCGCTGTCGACTCTGTTTGGCGCCTCGTTTGTCCTTTTGTAAGCTTGGATTACTATGTCATCCATTGACATAGGGCTACTCGCAAGGCGCGATGATGTCAATTCGTGCTGGAGAATGTTGTACAGTCAATTGGAGGACTAGCTAGCCTGTCTAGATACCATTTTTTGCAGTTTGTATCTCATTCACTCTTATCGTGTATAATTAGTATAGTGCATATTAAAGGTTCATCCCGTTATATTAGTTGGAGGTGCAGAAGGGTTCTTGTCAATTCTTATATCAATTGATTATTCCAAAGTCTTCAAGGCTCTTTTCCTAACAAGCAACGATAATACGAACTTTTCCCACCTTGACGAAAAAGGGTCGACCCTTGTTAGTGTAGCTTCACAAATAAGATGATCCCCCTACGGGCGGCTTCTGCCCTTTCTTTATCAGGAAAATGGCGAGCTGGCAGTAGAGTGTCGCTAACTGAGACAGGAGGCGCACGGTTGATCAGCTCGATTAGACAAAGCACAGTCGCAGATTATACAGTCTCGATTGGTAGGACGAAGATAAAAGTAGCATTAATTGAGTGGCAATCCTGCCCGCGGGATGCGTGGAGCGTAAGCAAGCCGGCGTGGGGGTGCTAATTAGTCGCAGGAATGCGAAGAGAAGAGCTTGATACCCCGCATCTTGGGATCAGTGGGTATTGGCAGTGGCACACGGAAGTGTTAATAGCAATTAGTAGTCTATAGTAGTAGTAGTTTAATACTACATGCACAGTTACACTGACCGTAAGACCCAGTCAGAAATGCCCGTTTGCGGCTGCTCTGCCAGGTTCTCGTTCAAGTCTGGCAGTGCAGGACTACATAACTGTATCGCTGCGTAACTGCGTGCATCTGTAGATTTGTTAATTCCGACTCTTATATATGCCATGACATTGGTTAGTGTGTTCAATATCTAAATATGATATGGGAGTAAAGAAACCCCCCACGCTCCAGTGACCTTGCCGGGCGGTCAATGCAACACTAAAGCGCCGCACCGAGCGATCTGCCCTTATCATCCATCCACTTTCTCCACAACTCAACGATAACGATCATGCGCAGATAAGCTCGCACGAGCTGCTGCTGCCAGCCCTGCCTACTTGAGTTTGGTTGCCCAGAGGTTACCCCCTTAGCATGTGCCTTTATGGATTATTTAACATGGCAACTCCCCCTATCCTTGTCTTTCAAGCCTGGTCAAGAGTGAATGAGTGTGACGATGAGCCAATCCTCCGGCCACCTCGACAACGAGGCCTTTCCTAGCAAGAATAATGTCGACATCCACGCCACCACAAACGACTCGACTGGGCCTGGCACCGTCGATACGCTGCACGATGTGGTTCGTGTGATTGACCACAAGGCCGAGCGTGCCCTGTGCCGCAAGTTTGATCTGCGCCTACTGCCAATTCTGGCTTTTATGTGTATGTTATCTTCTTCTTATACCACTAGGTATATGGCTGACGATTGATCGATCAATAGACCTCTGCAATGCCCTCGACAAGGGTAATCTGGGGAATGCTGAAACCGATACTCTCAACGAAAGTACGTTGACGCTCTTTTTCGTGTTAGTTGACGTGGAGCTCACAAGGGTTTGACAGGCTTGGGCATGACCGGCGACCAGTACAACCTGCTGCTATCTATCTTCTTCGTCCCCTTTGTCGTGTTTGCCCCGCCAATCGCCATGCTGGGCAAGCGCTTCAGCCCGTCCAAAGTTATCTCGGGCATGATGTTCAGCTTCGGTACTTTCACCTTGCTGTCGGCCTGTGTGACCAACTTTTCCGGTCTGTTTGCGCTGCGCTGGTTCCTTGGCATGTCTGAAGCTGCGTTCTTCCCTCTGGTCATCTACTACCAGACCACCTTTTACCGGCGCGGCGAGCTGGCGAGACGGTTGGCTATTTTCTACGCTGCGTCAAACATTGCAAACGCCTTTTCGGGGTTGCTTGCCTTTGGCGTGTTTCAGATCAAAAATAAATCGCTGGACGGATGGCGCTATCTGTTCCTGATCGAAGGCTCTTTCACCGTGGTGTTTTCCGCGTTTGCATTCTTTTACCTGCCTAAAAGCCCACAGGAGGCCCGCTTTCTGAACGAGGAGGAGAAACAGCTTGCCTTTCATCGCATCCAGGTCGACTCTTCGGCCGTCGTCAACGAGGAATTCAATCTCCGCCATGCGTTGGGTATCTTGAAGCGGCCTACCACTTATGCCTTTTTGGGGATTGAAATCTGTCTCGGTGTGCCGCTGCAGGGAGTGTCACTGTTCCTGCCCCAGATTGTGTCTCGGTTGGGATATCCCACGGTGAAAACTAACCTATACACCGTCGCGCCCAACGTCACCGGCGCCGTAATGTTGCTCGTCCTCGCTTTCACTTCTGATGCTGTCCGGCTACGATCACCCTTTATCGTGCTGGGGTTTCTATTCACGCTGATCGGATTCGTCATCTACGCCGCCATCAACGACGTGAACGCGCAGATCCATCTCGCGTATTTCGCCTGCTTCATGATGACCTGGGGCACTTCGGCGCCGTCAGTGCTGCTGAGCACGTGGTACAACAACAACATCGCCGACGAAGGTCAGCGCGTGCTCCTCACGAGTATGGGGGTGCCGCTGGCCAACCTGATGGGTCTCGTGTCGAGCAACGTGTTCCGTAGCAAGGATAAGCCCAAGTACATGCCAGCCCTGGTCACCATCGCGTCGTTTGGTGGCGCGGGTGCCTTGATTGCCGCGCTGTTGGGCCTGTACATGTGGTGGGACAATGCGCGTCGCAACCGCAAGGCTGGCTGTGTCGTGGATGCGCGCGACATACCGACTGAGCGTCTGCGGGATGGGCCCAAATTGGACGAGTTTCGGTGGTTTTTGTAGGGCTCAGCATGTCGATCGTATATATGTCTGTTTACCTATTTAAGTATAAGTGATGTTTAATGAGAAACGCCTTTATGTGATTATAACTCTTATGAGTTTTAGTACAGCATTCTTTGAATGTGGAAGAAAATTGGGTATATACCCTTGTAACCATCGGCTTTCGCAATCTATAACTCAGCAATGGCAGCACCGCCTGTCCCCCGAAGGAGCACGTATTTCCCTTCCCCAACACACTGCTGACCCAACGGGCGCATCAAGTGCAACGACACCCACTCCTGTCGCACTTGCTACCGGAAACATACTATGGATAGCCAACGCGCCTGATGCTTGGGCGGCGTTTAGTCGATAGCGTCGGGTTGTCGATTCCATTCTGACCGGTAAGGCTTTTTTTTTGTTTCTGACATTGTGGCTGCTATATTTGCCAATTGATATTCTTTTACTGTTGTGTAGGGACAGTGCAAATGTCAAACACGATGAAACTGGACGATGTAACATCACAAGTTTTCTACGACCCCTAATTATAAGCTTAAATTCTTAGATTATTGTCTACTTAATTTCAACTAACAAAAAGGCTATTCTGAAGGAATTAATAAACTAAAGCAAAGATAGATACGGCTGACAGAATCATTATTCCTCCGGCAAGACCTCAACTTGAATACTGCCTTTCCTAATACCGTTAAAACATGGCAAAATACCTAGCACAGCAAGCTAACATGTTCCTTTAGGTGACAGTTCGGACGTGACAGTTCTGCTTTTGCCTAGTGTTTGAACCTTTAGACTACGTATAGAAAAAAGGTACAGAGTGACAAAATAAACCCAACTATTATTTTGTAATCATCACTCCGACGATGGACATGATCAAAAAGTAAAGTGCCCTCACGATACCCAGACCCTATGATCATTGCAATACAGCCATTGCAGGGATCGGCTGTCTCGCCATCATTAACATGTTATGTTGTAAACCATGGCTATCATAGCCTACGTCAAGGGTGAATGCTCGCCTAGTGCCGCTATCCAAATCGGACACTCTTACTTCTACCTGTATCTGAGTAATGGTCAGACCACACTGTCACTAGAGAACATTGGCGCTTCTAACTTTTGTCAGGTTCATATGATAAGGACTTTGATGATAGTACACGCATGACACGATTATTAAGGGGCTCGGTGCGAGCAAGGGGAGCATTGATGAACGCTCGGGCACGGGTGTCAAGGGCAGTAGAGTCGACTCAATAGCCCCAGGGCATTCGATAAGGATACCCACCAGGACCGCTACACCACTCATTCTCGGGTCAGTCGGACAATTCATCAATGAGTTGCACTGCACATCATACGCCTCCTCCGAAAGAACAGGAGCGGATGCACTTACCACCTTATGTTTTACTGAGGCGACATGACTCCACCGCACCACTATTAGCACGTATCACTGTAAGGATACTTGTACTTTAGTCCGGACTTGTGGATAAGCCTCAGGGTTTCGGAATACCCTCATTCGCTTCTTTGCGACAAATGACAAGGCGTTGACATAATCTTTGATTTCGAAAAGGGGCTGACCCGGTCACTACTCTTTCTGTTTTTCCTTAGAGCGGATAGAAGGCCACTCTTTGATATCCGAGTCCACTGAGTCCTGGCAACGTAGCGTAAAAGTCCTCCGTACCTCTTGCCCTCAGGAGACGCCCGGGTACAGGGGAGGCACAATATTCAATTCTAACATTGTTGGGGACCCAGAGTCAGCTAGATCGAAGTACCATTGCAAGATATTAGGAGCTAGAGACTGAAATGCCTTACAAAAGAGCATCTCCAGGATATTCTTGGCCATTTGGCTATGGACCGGGAACATGGCCTCTATAAAGCGCTGTTCGGGTAAACGTTTTTCGTTTTCACTTCTCTCATTGAAGGAGGTTGACCATTTGCCATGTCTGCAGTGGGTTCAGTGTTGCAAGGATTGATTTATCAACCGCGTTCTTCCCAATACGGCCGGTTTGCCGTCAAGATTGTAAGTTTCCATCGGTCCATCTCATCAAACGCCAACGCAGCCAGCGACATGCACTCCGTCAATCTTTGCCCGTGCATGTCGCTGTGTCGGATGAGCCTATGACAAAGTTCCGGTATTCGCAGGCCTTTGTGAACACGGTCCATTCCTATTCCTTGCGTCGTGGCGGACATTTCTTTCGCCATTGCGTTCAGACTTCCGGTAGTGAGTCCTTCCCATGGTGTGACGTCGCCAGTGTCAATACTTTGATTGCTTTTCTAACATAAGGCCCGTTGTAGCCTCCATCGGCCATTTTCGCCCGGCGTATCTGGATTTTGGCAACTGTACCCGCGAGGCGTTCTAGAACACATGTATTATTGAGAATGCAATTCCGAACCTCTATGACCTCCCGTCTCATACCGTACGTGGTTTATTGCCCAGAGCCAGTCCGGTCCCCATCCGTTGACGTCTTGGTTATTGTCGTTGTATGAGTAAATTCGTAGCATCTTCCCAATCCGGATTGGTTTGACGAAGAATGGACGAAAAGGTGTTGTCAAAGTTCATGGCGAGAGGAGGAACACCGACAACTGTAAGGCCCTGTCAAGACCGGCCAAGAACGCTCCCTTGTGGAAAGTGCCACTGCCCCCCGGCGCCTTCACACACAGGCGATTGTTCGTTGTCAACATAACGAAAGAACAGCCCGTTGATAAAATAGATGGGGCAAATAAAAGTGCACGGTAACCAGAATTGTGAGGGAGAGCGACCATTAGTGCCAGGATTGCAATTGGCCTTTTTTTTTTCAAAGGCATCTCATAAAAGATGATCATTCCAGGTCACGTAAGTCAATGCCGTGGACCCCTGATTCAAAAGAATCGGATCTCACAGTTTGAAGCTAATTTGGGAAAGAGTATTAATGGCGTTGACTTGTAATTTCATGTTGTGGGGAAATAGCTTGAACTTCAACTGGCAAGTAATCAGCTCCCCCCAGTAAACATTTCCGGACAATTTGTTCGGAATGGGTGTCAAATCGCACGATGTTGGTAAGCTAACGACGCTTGGTACAGAAATACCGCGATATTAATATCATCTTGTGTTTCTAGCCCTTCAGAGAGACAGAACACAACTGGCACCATCGGTAATCAGTTGTAGTTTCTCAGCCATCAGTGCAGGAGTATATGTGTTCTCAACTTTCCCGGATTTCATAGCAGTTTTATAGAATGGCAGAGCTAGCAACTTGAATAGAGCCATCTTGTGGTCGGTTTTTTCGGTTTTTCTGACCCGCCGCAAATGAATCAAGGAGATTTGGTACAGAATTTCATAGACAATGATTGAGACAGCTCATAGCCCAGTATCCTTATATGTCGAAGGATAACGATGTAGTTTTAGGCTGATAGAAAAGAGAAAGTAGCAGACATTATTCAATGGCCCTGTAGACAGAAGCCACCAGGTGTTGTGTAAGAGGGGAAAAACATTCCAGAAGAAAGGGAATTTGAGGAAATAAGTTCCCTCGTCGGTTCTATATTGAGGTACTCGGTCGACATCAACAAGGACATTGAAAATTTCAAACAATGAAAATGGCACCGCTCGTCCTGATCGGGATGCTGCTCTTGTATCGGTGTGAAGACCCTCCCAGCATGGCCGGAGCTTTATATATCTGTATCTCTTCTCCGCCCAGTGCATGTGAATGTAGCTATACAGACATCGATCTAGAATGCTATACGAAGTAAATAAGCCGTTAACGGCGATGCTGACGGGGCGGGCCGCTTCCGGGCCGGTCGCGCTTGGTATAAACCCCAAACACCAAGCAGCATGTTACAACGTATTTGGACCTCTGGCTTATCTTAACATATCAGTCAAATATTAACCGATCATGGAATTCGTCGAAAGAATATTGTCGTGGGCCCTGAAAGCTCGCCGCGGACACGACGCCGGCCTGCTGTTTAAAACAAAGCCATTCACAGCCCTCTCCGAGCCCACCCTCGCCCTCGAATCCCCCGACATTGGTGACTCTGGATCAAAAATTCCTCCCAAATACAGCTTTTTCGAGACGGGGCATTTCCCCACTTTTAAATGGCCCGAGGCAGAGCCGCTCGGCGTGAAGGAATGGCTACTCATTGTGGAAGATCCGGACGCACCGTTGGCTGAGCCGGTCACGCATGGGATTTACTACTCCATCTCGGCATCTAAGACGGGTGTTTCGTACGAAGATTTTGAAGATTTGGGGGACTTTAAGCTCAAGGGTGGCTTCAAGTACGGCTTGAATCGCCGAAAGACGGTGTATATACCTCCGCGCGGAATGCTGGGCCATGGGCCTCATCGGTACTTCTATCAAATCGTTGGTCTTAGCGAGGCCCTCGATACAGCTGGGTTCAGCTCTCCTGCTACAAGGGAGGAAGTTGTCTCGAAGATTGATGGCAAGGTGGTTGCTTGGGGCCAGTGGATTGGTGTGTGGGAGAGGACTTGATGGTTTCAAACATTTGAAATTGAGCGTTTAGTGTTGGTTTCATACCCAAGTTTGTATATTCTATTTGATTTAGTAAAGACATTTATTGTATAGTTATAGAACAAAACAAGTTCAGATTTGCTCATTTCTACATGATTCCATGCTAGCGATAATATATACACGAATCAAAAGCACGCCCCAAACTACACTTCTTGAATGTAGTTTGCAGGAACACTTTTCACCTGTCCGCCCTTCTCGACCTCTGCCCAGCCATCTCCGCTGTCTCTAGTAACCAACACAAAGCGATCGCCCTCGGACATGCTCCATTCAGCATCGGTGCGTGCTTCGTAGTCGTATAGCGCCTCTGCATATTTCAATTTCTTTGCTCCGCGCCTTGGAGCCACTGCGGGGCCGACCTTCTTTGGCGCAACACTGCCCGCCTGCGAGGCAGACGAGTTTGAGTACGTCGAGCCTGGCCGGTCCGTCAATCCCGGACTCGATGGCTGAATGGGAGATGGTGCTGATGCAATCTCAGCGTAAGCGGCTGGGACAAGTCCTTCTTGTGAGCCAGCTCGAACACGCATCCAGCCCGAGCCATCTGGGTTGTCATTAGTTAGCCCAAGTCAAAATTTCAAAGTAACAGATTCTCCTTACCATCAGGATCCAACACTGTAATCCCCTGGCCTTCTTCTACCGTGATTTCTCCGTCACCGTTGGCCTGATAGGCATAAAGCATCTTTCCTTTTGGATCACAACTCTTTGATATCGATTCACTGACTGGCGGGGCACTGGTGTACTGTGATGGAGGCGGAGCAAGAATCCTGTGACGTTTCGAAGCCGCCGATGCCGATGGCTTTGGCGTTGGTGTAGCAGATTCCGAGGCCTCCTCTACCGGAGGCTTGATAGATGCCGCTGAGCCCGCAACTGACCGGTGGGCGCTGGCCGCATACCCAGAACTCAACGAGTTCATTGTATCTCTTCGGCCCAGAGCCGGCGAGTCGGTGTCACCATTGGATGGAGCTGGTTCGGCGACAGTTGACGCACTTTGCGCCTGTTCTTGGCGCTCGGCTTTCAACTTCTTCTTCTCCTCCTTGGTCTGTTCACCCGGACACTCGGCTGGAACCTTCATCTCACACTTGCTGTGGCAGGTGTAACCGCAGTCACGACAGTCGAAACCTTTGGCTGACAATCCCCATATCCTATCTCCACAAAGGTCACAATTGGTTGGGATTTTAAAAGTCTGGGATCGAAAATTGTGACTCTTGGCGCCGAGTGATAGATCGCCAACAGCTGACATGACTGTAGACGTTTCAACCTCGGCTGTCAGTCGCTTGCGGTCGGTGTCATGGAACTTTTCCTGCAAGACGAAAATCGCTCTCACGACTTCAACTTCGTCACGCTTATCTTTGCCTTGTCTGACGCTTTCGCGAACCCGTTTGGCGTTTTCTACCTCACGGCGCTGCTTATCGCTTTCCAATTTGAGCTCTCTAGCCTGGCTTTTACTTTTTGTAAGTAGATTGCGCAGAAATACTTTGGCGGCATCATCCGTCACCATCGAATCGTCGTCATGCCACACGGGGCTAGGCTCGAAGGCCAGATTTGGTGGCTCTTGAGATTGCGAAATATTGTGCTGAAGGAACATTAAAGAGTCGAGCTTAGGGTTGTTTCGTGGAATCTCATTTGCCAGATGGGTTATGTGCTCCGTGCTCTGTGTGAAAGAGGTCTTCTCCAGCTGAGCCGCGAGTGACCAGAAGGAATTCAACTTGGACACCCTAGTCTCGTTAAGGTCTTCTAAACTCTGAGTCCAATTTTAGTAAAAAAAGATATTTTAAGTCAGATGCACGTAACAACTTACATCGAGAATTTCCGGGACATATTCGTGGTAATATTGATCCTTTAGTTTATTCGCAACATTGATGCTAATAACATAAGTGTTCTGAAACAAACCCTGTTAGATTTCACAATTATAGATTGAACAAAGTCAAGTCATACCTTTACATTGTTCATCTCAAGAAGCTGCTGCTGGTAGGCAGCCTGCGCTTTGGTTTTGTTGTAATCAAAAGAAGACTCGGTTTTCTTACGACGGTTCTCGACCTCCTGGCACACACCGTCGTATTTACCCTTGACCTTCTTGAGCTCACCAAGCGATGCCTCTCTTTCCTTATCCAGTTTGGCGTGATATTCCACGTGGCTTTTGCGAAGTTCCTCATATTTTACAGATATTTGACGAATAGGTTCCGCTATGTGTGAGACGAGGTCGAGTCCAAACTTGTCGCGAACAGCTGCGTGAGCTTCCACCGCGTTCAGTTGGGTGGACCATGTGGTCAAGGACGCCGATTCGAGCGACCCTGGGGTCATCGTGGGTGTATCTCCGACGCTGAGACTGCTGATTTTCTTCGCCTTGCGATCCGAGTACTTTTTGCAGAGGGCCGACAATTTGGAGGCATACTCTCTCTCGATAACACTTCTCTCGCGGTAAAATTGTTGGATGTCATCTAACCACCCAATCCCGTTTGACACCTATTTCTTTTATTCAGCAACCATCCGAGTCATTATAGTCCGGGGCATCATCCTAGTAGTTAGGAACGAGATGGTCCATACCCAGGTATTCACGGGCTTGAATGCATCCTATCGAGAAACAGTCCTGTCAGCGCCTCATTGTCTTGCACACATACACACACACAACCGAGTCATCGCAATTCTACCTTTAATTCCGCCCCGAATTGGGGATTCACGTCGACCTCGGCCATGATAATTCCGCAAGCATTCGCTCACCGTAGTCAAGTCATATGCGCTCCACGTATCGAATCTCCGGAGTTGTGTTGCTGGATTCCACTCCGGTGGGCGCTCGCACGGTGTTGGGTAGAAAGTGGCTGAGCAAGTCGGTGGCAGATGCGATAGTTATTGCCGGCGGCTGGGATGCGCGTGGTCGCGATGGCGCTAGCGAGCTGCTTCAAGAAAGCCGATGCGAATAATCGTGGTCACAGAATCGCAACCTGGCTCTGCGCAGAGGTGTATGAAGCAACAGCTGAGTTACAGGTTGCTCATTCGACGATAAGCGCCGGCAGCCGGAGGAATGTCGGCATTGACTGGTGTCCTGCGGGGAGAGCAGCCCAGGCTGAGTCACGTAATTAACGAGTGCAGAATGACCGGACAGCCAAAGGTAACTGTAGCGAGGTAGTCTTTATTGCGGCCTGAGGTTACTCTTGCGGAACACAACATCTGCACACCAAAGCAAGAGGCAAGGCGGCGGTCGTTGCCTCAGGCCAACAACGTCCACAAACGGCCTAGCGCCGGTACCGGCGGGGAAGCGTGACTTTGTTTTCAAGCAAAGCTCTTTCTCTCACTTCCTCTCGAGTCCTCTGTTTGCTTCCTCTCGCCGCTGCAATCCACCCCGGCGTTTGTTCTGCTCTCGGAGGCTGCAACTGCAATCTGTGTTTCACTTCTCTCTCGTCTCTCTTTATTCAATTCTACTTTCCGCTCGCGTTCCGCCGCCTCTGTTGACACGAGTGTCTACCCCGCCTTACCCTATCAACACTGAGATAGCTGTCATCTTTTTTCTCAACCACAGCTGAAATGGCTTCAGATGAAGGTGCCAATGCTGGCAAGGCTCTAGAGGACCGTATTACCAAGCCCGGATCAACCCCATCAGGTACCATAACCATTCAATCTGTCTCTATACGCCTCAGCCTAACGTGAAGCGTCCAGGCAACACAAACACCGATGGCGCATCTCACACCCTCAGTGGCAGCGATCTTCAAGACACAGAAAATGACGTCCAAGTCAAGCTGAGCGATTTGCAGGCCGATCCCAACAACCCACTTT
Organism: Talaromyces islandicus; assembly: GCA_000985935.1. Lineage (NCBI taxonomy): Eukaryota > Fungi > Ascomycota > Eurotiomycetes > Eurotiales > Trichocomaceae > Talaromyces > Talaromyces islandicus. Next base: position 3,452,785 of record CVMT01000002.1, on the reverse strand, counting down.
TTTCGATCAAATCATTCGAGGACTTGGGCTTGTCTCAGCAAATCTTACAGGGTCTCTATGCGTTGAAGTTCACAAAACCATCAAAAATCCAAGAGCGTGCCCTGCCCCTTCTCATGCATAACCCGCCCACCAATATGATCGGCCAGTCACAGTCTGGAACGGGAAAAACAGCTGCCTTCACACTCAACATTTTGAACCGGCTGGAACTCGATACCGAGGAGAACCGCAAGACACCCCAGGCCCTAATCTTGGCCCCAAGTCGCGAGCTGGCTCGTCAAATCGGAGGCGTCGTGACGGAAATGGGCCGGTTTGTGGAAGGCGTGTCGGTGGGAATGGCTGTGCGGACAGAGGGCGACAAGCCTTCGCGGCTAGACCACAACGTCGTTTGCGGAACCCCTGGAACCGTGATCGATCTCATCAAGCGCCGGATATTGGTTACAAGAAAAATGAAAGTTATCGTTTTAGACGAAGCCGACAACATGCTGGACCAGCAAGGCTTGGGAGACCAGTGTATCCGTGTTAAAGCGTAAGGCTCACCCTGGTTTCGTACATATAACATGTTTCGCAACTAACTTCTTCACGGCAGACTCCTTCCCAAAACCATCCAAGTTGTGCTTTTCTCTGCCACATTTGATGACAGCATTCGTCTCTATGCGTCGAAATTCGCACCCAACGCCAACGAGATCTCTCTGAAGCAAGAGGAGCTTACCGTCGAGGGCATCAAACAGTTTTACCTTGATTGCAATGATGATGAAGACAAGTATCGAGTACTGGTTAAGTTATATGGGGTTTTAACGACGTCGTCTTCAATCATTTTCGTCCAGGTTTGCAAGATTCTTTCAAACTGGGAAACGTCTTCTAACATTAGCACAGACTCGTCAGACTGCGTCGGAGATAGAGAAGCGCATGACTGCAGAGGGCCACACTGTCGCTTCGTTGACAGGTGGCGTGGAAGGTACTGTGCGTGACAAAATCATCGATGACTTCCGTGAGGGACGAGCCAAGGTCCTTATTACTACGAATGTTCTTGCCCGTGGTATCGACGTGTCGACAGTCTCGATGGTCGTCAACTACGTAAGTGAAATTAATAGTGGAAATTGGCTCTATACTTATTTTATGCATAGGATATCCCTCAACACTATACACCCAGGGGTCCCGCGACAGGTGATGCCCAGACATACCTGCACCGTATTGGTCGGACCGGTCGGTTTGGCCGTGTCGGCGTTGCCATTTCCTTTGTGTCCAACAAGGACGAATGGCAAATGTTGATGGGGATTCAAAAGTACTTCAACACACTTATCGACCACATGCCCACCGAGGATTGGGATGAGACCGAAAAACTTCTCAAGAAGGTCATCAAGAACCCTCGGGCTCGCAGTGACTTTAAATAGACTTGCTGTTTTGTGTTATTACGGTCGGTTTAAGATGTCAATGAAACAGATTCCGGATTCCGATGGGCGGTTTGTATTGTTGATCTCGAAAGGAAAAAAATTGCCAAAATAGGAAGCGGGTGACGATGAAACACCATAGATACCATTATTTGATTTGCCTTTTTTTCTTTTTTTCTTTCTACGTTTTTGTGGTCATGTTAAACAGTTGGCGTAGTCAAATGTGCCTCGAAAAATAATCATATTTCTCAACTTTTACTGTATCATGACAATTCTTATCTACGTTTCCCCAAGGTTTAATACTCGCTCAACAGACCAAGAATGACAGCATGCATGATATCTCGCACCTAAAGAGAGAAAAAAGAAAGAAAGAAAAAGACAGTTCAAGTTGACAGCTCAGTTCCAAACAGGCGGTCACCAATGTCACCTATGCCAGGCACGATATACCCCTGCGCATCGAGGCTAGGATCGATTGCGCCCACAACGAAGTCTGTGCCTTCGGGCCAGACCTTGGCTGCTGTCTCCAGTCCCGATTGACTGGTGAGCATGGACACGAAAGTGATGTGTTCCACGTGCCAATCCCTGAACGAGAGCAATCATTAGTCAGGATATATTTTCTTTCTGGCTGGCTGAAAAAAAAAAAAAAAAAAAAAAAAACGGCTACACCGCAAAATTGCCCAACTGTATACGCTGTAAACTCAAAAACACAAAACACTGAACAAACATACCGCAAGATCTCAATGACGGCGCTGGCCGTTCCCCCCGTGGCAATCAAGGGATCCACGACGTAGACACGCTTGATTTCGGTATTATTGTTCGGCAGCTTGTTGTAGTACTCGACGGGCTGCAGCGACGACTTCTCACGGAACATGCCAATGTGATAGACCGCAACATCGGTGTCCGGCGCAAACTGCGACAAAAAGGCGTCGGACATGGCCAATCCCGACCGCAGCACGACAATCAAGCCGACCTTGCCCTGCGGCACCGCGGTGTCATTCTGCGTCGCCTCGACGGCCAGGATACGCGCGATTTCTGCAGTGGTGGCCCGAACTGCGCTGCTGCCCAGTGATCGGTCGCGCAGGTGGTTGACCTTGGATTGAAGGAACGAGTTGGTGGAGACGCGCGCATTGGCGGGTAGAGTCGGCGCCATGTTTGTTTTGGTTGATGTAAGTAATGGATGTGATGGATGCGACTTGATGTGAGATGAAGGGGGGCCTGTTTGTCTGTTTGTTTGATTTTGTATGCCAGTGTGGTTTTTCCCTCTCCTGCAAGAGGCCCCTTGGTGGGAAGTTGCTCTGGGCAAGACGTTCGTAGGTCCCAACAGATGGACGGCCTGGATGAGGGGCGATTGTTAATGCGGAGAGGTCCGATAGAGCGAGGCGACCAGGCTTATCGGTGCTGATAAGCCCCACTGGATCGAGATAGGAGATGATGGCACGGGGACGAGGGACGCGACGAAGGATGGGACGATGGACAAGAGGAAAAAGATAAGACGAAGAAGAAAAGAGGATGCGGGAAGAAAGCAAGCAGACTTGGAGGAGAAGCGGTTGGCCCGTATAGTTATAGAGAAAGCCAGATCGATGCGGGGGATGCTGTAACCTGTTAGGTACGTAGTTACTGAGGTCTGGCCACTCACTCCACTTGGACAGTGCTGTATGTAATTGAATGTAACCTGATAAGCCTGGAATCGCTTAGCTGGTTATTGAGTTAATCATTCCTGTTTGCTGGTCACATGCCGTGTCATACGGTGCCAAACAGAGCATCCCCCGCTGCTTCCCAGTCTCCCCCTTCTCTGTCCTCCTCTCGTCCCCTTGTTTGGTTCTGTCTCCCTACCTGGTCGCCCACATCCTAGGGCTATTATACTCCCTATTCAACAATCATAACCTCCTCAGAAAAATTCCTAATGCCCGAATCTGTCGACATCGCCGCGGCGGCCGACTCTGGCGCCGGAGATGCGCCGCAGTCGCCCAAGTCGCAGTTCAGTAAACACATTCTAGTCAGTCTGCTCAGCATCGCTCATGAGTCTTAATGATTGCAGCCTAAAGTTCCCTCTACTGACTCAATGCCTGTGCGCCACTCCAGCTCACCACTTACCCCGGCCAGAACGGGGTTGACCCGGTCTCGTTGCAATGGGGGGCGCCAGATGCCAAATCACGCGGCCCCATTGTGGTCTCACGAAATCCCTCGCAGCTGAAACGCCGCAACGCCATGGGCGCTCACGGAGGTAGCTACAGCATCTATAACGCATTGGCCATTGCCGCAGGTGACCTGCCGCCAGACTTCAAGCCGGATTTCCGCAACACAGAGCCTACTTTCCAGTTCCCGCAGCAGCCGGCCTGGGGTGATATCAAGAAGATTGTCTCGCTGGACCCGTTTGGTCATGATATCGTCAGGAACTTTGGAGACTACCTGGATGTCGGATGGGACTTGCGGCCGACCATGGCCGTCACGCGTGCCAACATGAGACTGGCCGAGATCGAAAAGGCTGTCAGTGAGGGCAAGCTCGAAGTGGACGGGTCCATTGTCGTGGACAAGAATGGTGACGTCAAAGTCACCAAGGTGGCCGTTGAGCCCGTGTGGTATTTGCCAGGCGTGGCCGAGCGATTCGGCGTCGACGAGGGCACACTTCGCCGAGCGCTGTTTGAGCATACCGGTGGCAGCTATCCTGAACTGATCACTCGACCAGATCTCAAGGTCTTCCTCCCCCCAATCGGCGGTTTGACCGTGTACATTTTTGGGCCACCGGAGCGTGTGGCAGATGAGAATGTGCGGTTGGCTCTGCGTATCCATGACGAATGTAATGGAAGTGATGTGTTTCAGTCGGATATCTGCACGTGCCGGCCGTATCTTGCCTTTGGTGTCCAGGAAGCCGTCAAGGAAGCCCAAAAAGGTGGTAGTGGGGTGGTGATTTATTTCAGAAAGGAAGGGCGTGCACTAGGTGAAGTAGTGAAATACCTAGTATACAACGCGCGCAAACGTGGAGGAGACACAGCAGACAAATACTTCCAAAGAACCGAGAACATTGCAGGAGTTCGCGATGTAAGTTATTTTCTTTTGAATTTGTTTTTTCTTTGAAAATTATTCTGATATGTCCTAGATGCGCTTCCAAGCTCTCATGCCAGACATTCTGCACTGGCTCGGTATCAAGAAGATCGACCGCATGCTGTCCATGTCAAACATGAAGCACGATGCGATTGTCGCACAGGGAATCAAGATTTTGGAGCGCATTCCCATTCCAGAGGGTAAGCCTACACTCTCTACCCCCATTCATGCTGTTCATACTTATACAACCACAGAAATGATCCCGCAAGACTCACGAGTCGAAATTGACGCTAAGATCAACGCTGGCTATTTCACCACGGGAAAGACATTCACGACCGAAGAATTGGCTCAGGTCAAGGGACGTGGATGGGAGAAGTGGGAGGACATAACGGTGAGTTTTTTTTTTTTTTTTTAACACTCTTCATTTCCAATTGAGGTATCAAGACAAGACTAATCGAGACTCGCCATATAGCATTGATGTTGTTTTTCTAGATGACATTTTCGTATTGAATGAATAATTAGCTACATACGTTCAAAAATAGTATACTCTAGGGAATTTGATACCGCTTGGTCTGTCAGCACATATAAGCGATGACACTTCTGTGGCCATTCGTAGATTCGTCTACACTACGTTACGTAGTAAACTGTACTAGCTTTGTGCCTGAAAAATAATAAATAATAAATACTCAATTCAAAAGGATATTTAAAACCAGACTCAATCTGGCAAAGCGTATCGTAAATCAAACTACATCAAACTACATCCATTGCATAAGGAAACTTGGTCGTCTCGGTCTAAAGGAGAGCTGTGTAGAGCAGTTCATGGAAATGAAAATAATACAACCAAGATGGAAAAAAAAAGTGACAAGAAAAAAAAAAAAAAAAAAAAAAACAAAGTAGAACGAAAAAGTAAAGAAAAACCACTCGGCGCCACATTGCAACGCCGACCCAACCAGCCTCTCGTCATTCCCAGCACCAGATCCCTAATTGAAATAACCAATGCTCGCTGTAACAAGAGAGGAAAGTCACAAAAGCAGAGTAAGCCGAAGCTCTCCTAGACCTCGAACCACTGCTCTCACCAGCGGCCAACGCCCGATCCCATGCAATGCTGAACAGTGAAAACGTGCATAATTAAACGGATGTAAGCCATAAACTGCAGAAAAGGCAACCAAGAAAGTAAAAAGAAACGGCCGTTACACTTCCATAGAATCAACCATCTCTTCGCTCATCGCGCGAACAGACGCTTTGCGGGCTTGCGAAGCCTCCAGTCCAGTCTCATCATCAGAAGCGAGATCACCGAACCAAAATCGCCGCCGTTTCTTTGCCGTGACATCTGGTGTGAGGAACGCGTCGTCCGAGCCCCTCTTGCCAAACGACGTAGCCATACCGTCCCAGTCCTCCTCTTCGCGACTCGTGGTCGGGATACCACGCAGATAAACGTAGCATACGCGCTTGCGCTGTTTGTTGAAGAAAAAGTAGTTGTGACTCCAAATAGCTCCATCATCGTCGTTGTTCATATCATCCTCCGGCGCGTAGGAAAATATTGCACAATCGTTGAGACTCATTTGTTCGTCTATGTGTTTCCACATCCGGGGCCCCCACACGGTAGTAGAATTAGTTGTGTAAGATCCCGAGGACGAGTCGTTGGGCGGCGAAGGCGACCCATCACCGCGCAGATACGGGCGAAGGTTGTGCAACGTCATGTCCAGCGTGTTCATCACCTTCTTCAGATTTCGCTCCCGCCGAAAGTCGGTAGGTCGTAAAATATGACTATAGTCGTAGTCGGGATGGCTGGCATTCAACGTCGCAATCAAATAGGCGAATGTCCTCCGGCTCGAGTGTTCGGTCAGCGGTCCGAACGGACTTGACCTTGAGAGGTTCAGAGAATTGGCGAAGCTCATAGTGGACGCGCCTGGAGGCGATAACGATGCTGATAGGCGGAGGAGCGATTCATACTGCGATTCCAGCGACTGCTCGATCTTGTTGTGCAGTTTGCGATCGTCCGATGCAAGTTTGGTCATATAGAGGTCGCATCCGCCGACGACGTTCAGATCCGAAGTATCAAAGTTCAGCGCATTTGACACTTCCTCCATCTGCGGTAGGGGGAGATACTAAATTGAAAAACTCGTTTGTCAACAACTGCTCAACTTTATTAATGCATCTGCACGTACCTTCATCTTGGGCTTGCCCCAGTCCAGCCTGTGGCACGGGATATGGCGTAGTAGGATGGTGACTTGATAAGCGCGATACTAGAATTCACCAGCTCAGTGATAAAAGAGAGATGATGACAGAAACACAGATCAGATCGAAGATCCAACTGCGTTCGCGCGATGACTGGCGATAAGCAAGTTGGCAGGACAGAAAGGAGTACGGGTGACTGAGGCCAGGCACAAGTCGTCTAGCACGAAGCCATAGTGACTATAGGAGCGCAGTCTCAAGAAAATACAACAGAGGCGGGCTATGAGGGCTAGACAGGTGACAGAGAGAGAGAGAGGCGGGCGTTGGTGGTGAGTGAGGTGACGATGCGGAGTCGGGCCCGGGCCAGGGGACCATCACGTGATATTATACGCAACCAGTGGGAGCGCGCGCTTACTTCACATGGACGAATGCAGGCGCGACCAGAGACGACTGGGACAATACAGACTCGCAAACCGTCACAGGCCGGCCTTCTTCAAATTTATCTCCAATGTGTCGGTCATCTGGTGCTTCCAAGAAGCCCGCATTAGTATTTCGAAAAGGCAGAAAATGTATGAAATGTATGTAACACCGATAGACGCCGTGACGCTTGTTCAACCCAATGCAGTATACAAAAACGAAAGATCATTTACATGATCTTGGTAACAGTGTCCTCCTCGACCTGGGGGCAAAAGAAATTAGCTAAGGGGCGTGTGTGGATTGGGTGCGAGTGCATGCGTATGTGTATGGAGTATGTCTCCGAAGAGCAGTTGGAGAACAGAAATAGTGCTGTAGAATAAACAGACAACCGCGATACGTGCGTCATAACCAAGTCAATCCATAGAGGTGGGCCGAAGAGCAATGGAATGGTGATGTATGAAAGACAGTTGCCACTTACCTCGATATCTTCGAGGCTGTCCTGCTGGCTGATACACCTCAAGACATTCTTTTTGCTGCTCTCCTGCATTTCCCCCGCCAGCAGGAGTTCGTCAAGAATAAAGTATGCCTTTTGGAAGTTGAAGATGATGTCGAGCTCGCACACATTGCCATAGTATTTATCCATCTGCTCCACGTAGCGGTGGACGATCTCGAGGCCGATCAGCTCGTTATCCGAGGCGGAGCATCCTGCGATAAAAAACAACGAAGCGTAACGACGGTAGACTACTTTCTGGTCTGTTGACAGAAACGAACGGTCAGCATCGATAGTAGCCAAGTCCTAGGGGTGGTCTAGGTGGCCGACCTTTGTATTCCAAAAAGTTGCACATGCGTGTGCGTCGGGCGAGAACGAGCTGGGAAACATCCTTGACAATCTTCGCCTTGTCTTTAGGGGAAAGGGTGGTGAACCATTTTGCGAGGCGCTGCAGAAAGCGAGTATGAGCCAGGAAGCATGATGAGGTGGGCGACGAGGGAGACATACCACTTTGCCTTGGCGCGACAGGAGGATCAGGTAGCTGGAGCAGATGTTAAAAACCAGAGAACAGCGACTGGGTGATGAAAACACTCGTCACTCACTGGACTGGCATGATGCAAATGGGGGAGAGAATTTCTTCGCAAGAGTCGGGAATTGCTTGTTGTGGGCACAGTAGCAGTGGGAAAAAGGGCGGCGGAGCTGGAGTGGGTTTAAGCCAGCTTACTACGACTCCCCGATCAAACTGAGGGGTTTTTTTCCCTGCCGCACACAGTACCGCCGCGAGAAATGCTGTCAGTGTCTTAAGCTGCAGAGACGTCCGAAACAGCCAGAAATAGTCATAATAAGCCGAGTTTGCACATTTTTCTGGATGTCATCGTCCTCCTTGACTGTTCGCGACTGCTCTGGCACGAGGGACGCTATTCTGTTAGTGGACTAGCGGGCCCGTTTATATTTCTGAAACTCGTCTCAGGGCCAATCACAGCGTCTCTCACTGTCCCAGCTCTATACAGACAAATTATGAGGATTATGAGGCTTATGTCATTTTTTTAATGAGCAATTTCGTACCATTTTGGTAACAAAGAAAGAAATAAACTCTTGTTGCTATATTTTGAACATTCATATCGTGTCAATAATGAATATGCTGGTCTCATTGGTCAATTGATCTAGCAACCACGGGGTGAATGTAAAATATACATGTAAAACACTGCACGTGAGAGCAACTGGTATAAAAGTATCAATCCTGTTAATTTATCTTCCAGAATGAAAGTTTAGATTTCCAATTAGTCCTTCTTTCTCTTCTGGAAAAACAGCCAAAACGACAAAACCATTACAGCCATAACGGCTGTGTTGGACCTAAACATAATCACTAGATAGGCGTTTTTAGCCAACGGACATATTGCAACATATTTCAATATTTGGAAACCATACAACCAGAATGCCGGAAGGAGCGTCCAGGAACCCATAAATGCCGGATGTCTCCCAAGGCATTCGTGTGTGATGTGGGATCTTTTCGTTACCTGACCTTCAACATTTGAAATGTTTTCGACATCAAAGCACCATCAGGGCTAGACTGGCAACATTCGACCCGTCGCCAAATATTAATCAACAGGCATAGCGATTCCTTCCATATCTAGGTTTTGTGAATGATACTTGGACTTCAATACCTTGATAACTAATTTACCAAGGCCACCCGTTGTCTCTGCTTTGGCAATATCAGCCATAGGGAGCTCAAGGCCCCAAATTTTTCGGAAACGGATCCTTATTTCGACCACAGCTAGTGATTCTATGACCACACTTGCCATTTCATTCTCGTCCATGTCGTCGGCGTTAGTGATGCGAGTGGCGACCTCTTTACAAACCATTTTGATAATTCGTTGCTCCATAGCTGGGTCATCCAAGACTCTAGGATCTCTTTGAATTGACTCAATCAAATCTTTCATGTTATTATCCGCCAGATTTGGGGCCGCCGCATCTGGTAATTTGGTATGCGCCCAGAGGCTGAACCTGGCATCGTGGCCCCATAATGGCACAACAGCTGGGGTTGAAAGTGCCGCTGTCGTCCCTAGTCCAATGGAGAACTGGGTTGGCCCCTGGGACATTTCTGCATGGATGGCTAATTCCAACGCGTCCAGTAAGTCAATTTCCCCCACTGTCTGCATATATACAGAGCGAGCTTGTTGAATGATTTTTGGAGCAGTTTCGTAAGCATAGCCAACATCTTCCATCAGTCCGATATCAACCACGCTACCAGCTAGGCCAAGTGCCCGGCGATATCTCATGAAAGAATCGAGAAAGACGTTTGCAGCAGCGTAGTTGGCTTGGCCTATGTTGCCACACACACCTGCTACCGAACTAAAGGCAACGAAAAATTGCAGTTTGGTACCATTGAGAGCGTTATGCAGGTTCCATGTCCCTTCTACCTTGGGAGCAAGGACAGAATGCCACTCATCGTGGGTCATATTGGAAAGAAATTGGTCCTGTATATTGCACTCAGCTCGAGAACAGCTTCGCTATAAAATAATTTTGAGCTCACCCTGAGTACCATCGACATTTGAATGACGCCATCAAGTGGCCGCTTGCATGATGCAATCGCGCGCTGCACATCGTCCAAATTTGCTACACTTCCAGCAAGGGCGATTACCGTGCAGCCCTGGCTCTCAAGCTCTTGTAGGAATGCTTGTGATTTCTCAGACACCCCGGCTGATCTGCTCAAAAAGACGAAATGTCGAGCTCCTTTCTCAACCATCCACGAGGCTACAGCACGCCCGAGCCCTCCAAGCCCTCCAACTAGGAGGAAGGAGGAATGTGGTGACAGAGAGACAGTTGGTTTGTTGTCGTCATGACTAAGTAAAGCCGAGGTATCATCAGGAATTCTCACCACAATCTTGCCCATATGCCGTCCACCTTGCATATGCCAAAAGGCCTTTTCAATATCTATAGCATCAAACACTGTTACCGGCTGGATAGGACGAATCTTGCCTTCCTCTAGATATTTATTAAATTGCTGCATAATACTAAAAAAGATTCAGCGGGTTTCAGTGAGAGTGCAGGCGTTTGGCGACTTACTTTTGGAACTGTGCCCTTTCTTCCTCGAAAAGAGCCAGCATATCAACTCCAATAAAGGACCTGTTACTGGAAAAGAAGTTCATGTCCAACTTCCCGTGGCCCAAAATGTCACGTTTACCGAGTTCGATCATCTTCCCACCTTTAGCAACACATTTTCCAGAGAAATACAACAATTCCCCTGAAAGGGAGTTCAAAACAACATCCACTCCTCGCTGGCATGTTTTCTCCATAAGACCATAGAAGAATGACGAGCTCCGTGAATCGAATATGTGTGTTTCAGGGATATGAAATGTGTTGACAAGATACTCGCGCTTCTGCAGATTTCCGACAGTTGCGTAAATCTGTTTTTATCAGTGAATGCTATCAGAAATTAGGCACCTCTGCCCAGTGAGAGTACGTACGTCAACTCCTAACTGCTGGCACAATTGAATCGCAGCCAAACCGACACCTCCACAAGCCGAGTGAATCAAGACCGATTGTCCTCTTTGAATGTTCGCCACTTTGAGGAGGGAATAAAGCACCGTGCTTTGCACAGATGGTACTGTGGCAGCATCTTCAAGAGAAAGCCCGAGCTCGGGGGATATGACAAAGCAACAGTCTTCTGAGACGACCTTTCGGCTACAGAACAAGCCATTGCCTACAAGCATGACTCTGTCTCCAACATGCAGATGCTTCACTTGCGGCCCAACTCGATGAACGACGCCACTTGCTTCCAATCCTAGTTCTTTCTTATCTCCCATGAAACCCATCGCGACCATTATGTCCTGTCTCAACCTATTAGCAACTGGAACACTTAGTTACGCCGATAAAACAAACCCTAAAATTCAAGCCGACATATTTGATATCCACTTCAACCTGGTCATCTTTCAACTGGCAGGGCAATTGCTCGATCCACGAAAGAGAACTTAATACGCCGTATGCTCCAACATCCAGAGCTTTAGCACCCAACTTCTCCGAACCTGCTATCTGCTTGTGCGCCGGCATCCAATGAAACCGACTGACGTGGATAATTCCATCTTTCAAGGCAAACTCGTAGTCCTTTTCTCGGCCGGCGTGACTATCTTGTCTTTGAACGGTTTCCATGACGCGAACACTTGAATTTGCCGCAGCACTGTCAAACTCGTCAATCTCAAATGTGGCAAAATCCTGTAGCCTTTCGTTCCTAATTGTCCGCGCGACTCCCAGGGCTAAGGAATATCTAGCGTCATCGCATGCCATCTGAGATGCCCGTGTAATCCAAAGAACACGAGACTTGGGGATTTGAACGAGAAATTCTTTAAATTGTGCGAAGTCATCGGCTGTCAGGTTTGAGAAAAATGGTCCCTCCAAGTCGATCAGAGATATCACGTCAGAATCAGGAGGGAGTTCCTGTCCTAAAGAACACCAGTCGACGGTGTACCCTCCCTGAGCGAGATGATATGCCATTGTTTGGGCCCAGTCGGTAATAGTTGATCGGTACATGAGGGTAACTCGGCCTTTGGGGGCTGGTTTCGAAGGTAATGATGCGATGCCGATATCAAAATGATCTAGCGTTGGACTGTCCGCACTGTCTGCTACCAGGGTATCGGCCACCAAGAACCCCGAATCTTGTAGCCTTGCCTTCCATTTCTCAGGGGTCACTGTAGTCTCGACATCGCCACCATAGCCGGTCCACCACCATGAATGAACCCCCATCACATACGTAAGCAGCGGCGTATCATTGCATAGCCGGTGATGAAGTAGGCGACCACTTGGGGCCAGAAGTGTATGGAGGTTCTTCAAACAACAGGAGCCTTCTTTGCCCATGGTAGAAGCCTTTGAAGCAATTATCAAATCATAGCTTCCACTTTGAAAACCCTGCTGGAGAGGGTCTTGACTGATATCTAGGACTGTGTATTCTAGTCCTTGGACAGTTTGAGACCTATCTTTTGTCTGCGATATGTCTTCCAGAGATCTCCCTGTGATCGTATATTTGGAGTACAAGGGCGTACCGTGTTTTGATGTCAAGTAAGGCAAAGCCAGGCTTGCAAAGACGCCAGTTGGTGTCCCAATTTCGAGGACTCGTAACGCCGGGTTAGAGTGCCCCAAAAGTGAAAGGGTATCCTCAAGGCCAGAGCATGTAGAAAGGTAACGGTACAGATCATCTAAACCATCCTCTCCTAAAATATCTTGCGGACTCACTCTTTCCTCCAAAAGATCACCAGTGAGCGCAAAAATCTTCAATAAGGTTTTCAGTAACGGCGTAGTTTGGGGCATTTCATGCTCCATTCGTTTCACAATTTCCTCTATCGAAGTTAATGATCTTCCAATTTTGTATCCAGTGCCTACACCTTTAGCGAGTTCCTCCGCTGTTGCTAGTAACCAAGCCCGGTATCTTTTTAAGTGAGGCAATTTTGCATCCAACGGTTGAATTTTGTCGGCGGTCCCTACTATCAACGAGCGTAGAAGCTGATTAAGCAGCTCATTGGGAGAACCTCGCGGCTGAGATACTGATAACTGGTCCTTCAAAGGAAGCAAATCAATATGTGGTCTCCAGTCTTCCGCAGCAATTTGTAGACCATTCTTGTCGGATCTATCATCCTCCAGAGAAAACAGCACAACGTTTCCGACTGACATCGCAACTTTATCCTCAGAACTTATAGTTGTGTTGCCGATCAGTGATCCACCATGTACCCTACCAGAGGCATTGACGGACATGACACCGCGGGCGTGGCTAACATAAATATTTTCCATTTTCGCAGGAATGCATATTTTGTTGAACTGGCGAAGCTTCCCTTGCGTTGCTGCCACAGCAACGAGCAATATGCCTTGGTCGATTATTGTCGGATGCAGGGCGTATCTGTCAGAGGAGCGGATATCTTGATGTCTAATACACGCAGCTGCCTCTGTGCTAGAGGTACCCGCAGATATATTCTGCAGCAAATGAAATTGTGGGCCGAATTTCAAGCCTTTGGCACTCAAAGTATCGTACAAGGACTCCGAGGAAACCTGACGTGCATATGAAACATTCTGCATGGGAGTATGCGGCCCATCAGCACCAGCTCTTACTTGTCCCACGCAATGCTTTGTCCATGAACCACGTTGATGCGCCACAATTGTGAATTCATACCACTCTGAATTATCAATATCAGTGAGCTTCAGTGGACGGAGGCTCGTTAGCACTTCAGCTCCCTCGGATTCATCAAGAACAAGCGGGATTTTAATTGATATAGTGCGAATTGTATACTCATCGGATCCAGTATGTTGTCGAATTGCTTCACCAATCATAGCAATATACCCTGCCCCTGGGAATACGAAATCATTCCCAAGTACATGATCCCATAGCCAAGGTACATGCACTAACTCTAAAAAGTTTCTCCATGATGGTTCGATATCGCTAGATTCTAAAGATCTAGATCCTAAAAGCTCGTGGTGAGCTTCTTGAGGATATTTCCATTGCTGGACAAGCCGTGACTCGTTAATAAAGCTTTCTTCGTGGGACCAGGGATAGGATGGGATATCTGTCAAAACCTTGCCAGGAACCCCGTTGATTGATGACAATTGAATCGAAGCGCCATTGATGTAGAGGTGGCCAGCGGTAGCGAGGATGGCTTTCCATTGAGGCTTGTCGCGGACCAAGGTAGGAATGTAAATAGAGGTTTGGTGAGCATCGTACATACGTAAAATCTGGCGGAAAGGGCTAGAAAGAGTAGAATGTGGTCCTATTTCGACAAAAACCTTCGATGTATTGATGTCTTTCAAAATTGTCTGAACTGCTCCGTTGAACAGAACTGTTGACTGCAGATTTTCTCGCCAGTATACGGCATCAAGAAGAGATGGATCAGAAATTACCTTTCCGGTTAAAGTGGAATAAAGTGGTGTCATTGTTGGGCTGAAAGCCAACAGGGACGAAATTGATTCCTCATATATCCGGCCTGGTTCCTGCATGTGGTCTGGAAAATTAGTTAAATACTTGATCTTCAGAATAAAATGCCATAACTTACCAGAATGATACGCAACTGAAACTTGTAGGCGCCGGCAGAAAGTGTCCGGATTGCCTGCCTTGATGGTTTCAAGAGCCTCCAGCAGCGCATCTTCATTTCCAGACAAGGTAACGCTTTCAGGACTGTTTTCACATGCAATGACAACTCCCTCGGTCAAATAAGTCCTGGCTTTCTCTGGTGCTAATCCTACTGCGGCCATTGCACCTGGCTGCAGATGAGTAGAAGTTGTTATGGCTTGACCACGGAAATAAGAAAGAGCAATGGCCACGCCAGCACTGATGGCCCCAGAGGCATACGCTGCAGCGATTTCACCACTCGAGTGACCTATGACTGACGCTGGATGTACTTCAAATTCTCGTAGCACATCTACTAGAGCTATCTGGACTGCAGTGCTGAGAGTCTGTGCAAACTCTGGCTTCTGAACATTCGTTGACTCGTCATCTTTTAGGAGCTCATCTAAACAAACTGTAAGCGCAAACGGCCGATATTTTTGTTAAAGTAATCTCTACCTTCGATTGTCCATTTAGGAGGGCTTTTCAATCGACTCAAAGCTCCATCCAGTTCTCGGATACTTTTGAGAAAGCGATTTGATACTGACATCAACTCTTTGCCCATACCAGGCCACTGGCTGCCTTGGCCGGTAAAGATAAAGACTATGGTAGGCGATGTATCACGAGACTTCTCAATGAGAGAAATCTTACCGTCTCTATCAGCAATTGCAAAACCTCTGTGGGCCATATGTTCTCTTCTCATTCCCAAAGTGTAAGCTAGGTCATGTAGCACTGCTGGGGTTTCGGCGAGATATTTCTGTATGTCTTCGATCCTTTGTTCTAATGACTTTTTATTTTTTGCCGAAAATGCTAGGACACGAGGACCTATGTAGTCCTGGTCGTTGATTCGGGGTGGACTGGGCCGATAAGATTCTAGTATGGCCTGTAGAAAAGGTCAGTGTTATTGGGCTCAGTGTTTCTGGAAGAGGTTCATTACATGTGCATTTGTACCCCCGACGCCAAAAGCATTAACACTGACTCTTTCGCTTCGATTATCTGGCCAAGATATTGGCTCAGTTGGCACTTTTAATTTGGCTTTTTCGAAAGGAACTAGAAAAATCGTGCTACTGTTAGTTCTCTTATTCAATATCTATAGCCCAACCAGTTACTGACTTTTCGGATTTGGTTTCGAGAAATGAGTATTGGGTGGGATCGTTTTGTTCTCAAGGGACAAGACAGCCTTGATCACGCTAGTCAGTCCAGAAGCTCCTTCAGAGTGCCCAACATTTGGCTTGGCCTATGAATCACGTTAGATATCGGTGGTGATACCCCATAGTGTTTGTAATGTGTAACAAATACTGACAGTTCCAATATATACCCCTTCCTTTTCGAAGAGGTTAGCAACTACTGACGTCTCAGCGACATCGCCCACAGTGGTTCCAGTTCCATGGCACTCAAAAAATGCAGTCTGACATATATCATCAATGCCGGCCTTTTGGTATGCACGTCGAATAAGTTTTTCTTGAGTTTTCGATCCCGGCGTAGTGATGCTCGGAGTCTTGCCATCGCAATTCACAGCTGTGGATCTAATAACAGCACGAATCGGATCACCCATTCTCACTGCATCATGTAGAGGTTTGATATAGATGGCGTTGACGGCTTCACCTCTCCCATAACCATCAGCTGTGGCATCAAACGTTTTGCACAGCCCACTTGGCGAAAGAACCATGTTGCCACACATCGATGCCGTCATGGTTGGCGCCAGAATCACATTGGCTCCAGCAACAATTGCAGATGAACACTCTCCTGTGTACAATGCCTGGCAGGCTTCATGCAACCCTACTAGAGATGACGAGCAAGCGGTTCGATATGTAATACTTCATTACCAGTCAGAAACCTCGGATTCGGAGGACGATGAAGTTAATGTCAATAAAGTGGCTCACCTTGGACCCGTAAGGTCATATTCCCACGAGAGGCGATTCGCGAGTGCGTAGTCTCCAGTGTTTAGTGCATGGGATCTGTCCACTTTTTGCACATCCTTGGTGGAAATTTCTAACCAGTCTTCTCCAAAAACACCAATGAAACACCCCGTGTCTCTTCCACGCCACTCCACTTGCCCGGCGTTTTCCATACATTCCCAAACCACCTCAAGTAAAAGCCGTTGTTGGGGATCAGCCATGGCAGCATCGCTCTTGCTCATAGGGAAAAATGACCTATCAATGTGTCCTAAATTATGCTGTAGGAAGTATCCACTCTGAGATTTAATGGAGGTAGGCCTCGATTCATCATAGAAAGCTTCTATATTGTACCTCGATTCTGGTACTTTGCAGTGCCCATCGCGTTTGTTGATCAACATATCCCAGAACTGCCGGTCATTTTCCACACCCCCCGGTAACCGCATTGCCATACCGACAATCGCGATGGGGAAAGGAACAGTAATCGGAACTGGTCGATCTTCAGAAGTACAAGAATATGCATTTCCTTGATACTTAGGAGTCATGTCATCGCTCGCGAAACGCGCCATAGAGCTAGCACGCCCTGCCAATCTTCCTAGGCCTGAAGGCTCAACTTGGGTTGCTTTCCTTTCCATGACAAATATCAAGGAATGAAATATGATTATGATGGATTTTAATAACGTTGAAATTTAGATTTCTCTTTCCAAATGTTTCGCGGACAATAGTAGTTAAAGTTGAATGTGTCTCTCGAATTCATTACTTCAAATATTAATTAGACGTGGGGTGGGCAAAGATCTTAAACATCGGCCCAATTATGCCTGGAACGAATTATTCTGAGTGAACCGAAACGATTCCAATAGTTTTGCGACTTCAATTTGAATAGAACAATTAGGGGCTGCTAGAAAGAGCCTAGGAAGAATGAAACGACACCTCTAGAATGTTTTCTTCTACATTAAGACAGTAGGTACATGTGGAATTATATCAAAAAGCGGCAAGATTCGGTTAGCCTCTGTGCAATCTAGCAATGCATTTTCTCATTGCACTACATATATATCCGCAATGATGTACCTATTGCCGTTCTTGTGGCTGTCTAGTTGCTAGTCCTGGTTTTTGCATTAAATAGTATCGGAGATTCGGAATGGAATCAAATAGCCGATTCAGCATCTTTTGATCTGCAGCCTGCGGTACGGATCGTTCCGTGATCCGTAAGCGATTTAGTTACCGAACGAAACGGATCGGCAATAGAGAATTGTGAGAGTGATAGTGTCTTTTAGTCATGCATAGATCGCAACTCTTGCTTTCTTTTTATCAATATCAATTCAATAGCGGAAAATTTATACACTAGCCTCGAAATATAGCACACATCTATTTCAGCAATAGTCACATAGAGTTACTCAATGAATCGTACGGAGTACTCCGTGCGTAGTTTCTATATAATTGGCGGTCGTGATATACCCCATTCATGATCTCCCAACAACATCCACCGGGTTATTATTGGCCCGCCATCAATATCAAAAACGAGAGAATAAAAGAAGTTCTTTACCCACCCAATGCCAAACTCCTTATTTCATTAAACTGCAAATAATTAGCTACTCAGGTTTCATTGGGAATAATGAAAAGTACTCGGCATCGGGACGAATGGGCCATCTATCACCGGATGTTTTTGGACATACATCCGACAGGAATCGACAAAGATATTCCACTGCATTCCAAGAAGGATAGTGTGCCTTACCTACCACACTGGCAGATGCACCGTTGGATACTCTCTCATGCCTTGATACCTCTCGCAATTCACCATGCTTACGTGTCCTATATGGGCAAATTAATGGGCCCAATCTCTACCTTCTTCGTCTACACTACATCTACCTTGCTGACAATGTTTGATGGAGCGCACCTGTTCCGTAATTTGGCCTATAGCTATGGTGTTTTAGATGGCGATAAGTGCCAGCGTGATGATGTGCCAGGCTGCGGTGTTCGGACGCTCTTTGATTCTTTTTTCCTCTCAACTATCTCACGCATCATGCTTATTTTCTTGAGTTACCCCATTGACGAAACGCCTGCATCAATGAACCTAGTATGGCTGCCCATAGAGATTAGCCTTTATGGAATTATATACGACTTTTGGTTCTACTGGTATCACCGCCTGTTACATGAAGTTGACGGCCTTTGGCAGTACCACCGCACTCATCATCTCACGAAACATCCCAACGTGTTACTCACTACGTACTTTAGCCTTGAAGAAGGGGTTTTTAGTACTCTTGCGTGTCCGTTTCTCTCTTGGAGCAGTCTTAAGTTTATGGGCCTTCCTATGGGCTTGTCTGAATGGTGGATCTGCAACTCATATATCACCTTTACGGAGTTCGCTGGTCACAGTGGTGTCCGGGTTTATGGATCGTCACCTTCCCCGTTAACCTGGCTACTGAGACACTTTGATGCCGAGATTATCATTGAGGATCATGACCTTCATCACCGCAATGGGTGGAGGAAAAGCGGCAACTATGGCAAACACACTCGACTATGGGACCGCATCTTTGGCACCTGCTATGCTCGTATTGAGTGTTTAGAAAGAAACATTGACTACAGCAATCAGGTCAATTTACCCCTTATTTCAATCCCCTTTCGCAGTCATTTCGTTTCGACCAAATTGGTGAAGAACGATTGGCCTAAGCGAGGGAGAGCGCAGGTAGATCCAGATGGAACAGAATAGATTCCCCTTTGTATAGCACAACATTTAGAGAAAACACAAGCTTGTCATGAGTCCAACCCAGTATCAGACTATCAGTATCATATCGACTTCTAGCATGGAATAGCTGTCATTAATATCAATTGATACAAAAAGCAAAATAGCGCTAGGATCTAATAACGTGTTGTATTATTCGACGGTCCATGCACTTACTTGGTACGGTCTTGTATAATCGCGTAGTGTGCGTCATAATATTTCTTTTTGTGAAGGCCTACTGAGTAATGCATACTAGTTAGGTATGTAATTTCTAATAGCGTCGGAAAGATCTCCGATCTACTTAATTCTGGTTTCCACTTGATGAGCGAATCAATGTCGATCTGCAATAATAACCTGGAAGTTGAAGGAATAGTAACGAAGTTGGAAGATTGAGCGCCTTACTTTCAGCTAGTACCCCTTGGTACTCCCACAAAATTGGGCCACATGCATTTAAAGTGATCCTCTTCCCTCGAGAGATTAGTTTTATGTTCTCCATCTCTTGGGTGTTGACACGATCCAGCGCGAACGCATGCTGGTAGAGAAACAAAAGATTTCACAGTCTAACTTGATCACTTTGAACAATTTTCGCCATGCGTTTCCCAGCTTTCTCCGTTTTAGTGGGCTTCCTACTGGCACCACTTTCTCAAGCCCTTTCGGACAACGCAAACCAAATTCTTGCGCATCAGGCCACGATTTCGCAGGAACTTCAGGCCAACAAAGATGCCATCGACAAGTATCAGGGTGGTCTTTGGGGTGCTGCTGAACTTGCGTGGCGAAACTACGATACTTGGGCCTCCTTGAGATTGGCAAATGCCGACCTCGACAAAAGCAAGCTGTCTTCGGAAGACTCAGAAGCTATTACCAAAAACCTCGACAACTTGAATAACGCGGCTATCGATACAATGAATGCATTTACTCAAAAGGTTCTGTCTTCTTGTTTTCTGGCCAACCAGACCAGCATGATCAGTTAACTAACATTCTCTCGCTTTCTAGGCAGCGTTAGTGCACGAAGCTAGAGTCGCCTACCTAGTCCCTATATTCTTGCAAGCTTTCTATAAAGAAACCGACGACTACAGCAATGCGATTGGCACTATTATCACTGAGGAATACATCACAACAATCCCACAGATGAGAAACACTTGGATGGCCGCCTGGAATGCTTGCTTTGACAAATATACCTCGATGGGCAGCAGGTCGGATTTTACACAGGATTATAAGCCATTTTATAACGGTATATTACCAGTTATGAATTTGCTTTGGTAGAAAACCCTCTATGCTTTCTCTATTTCTCGACAGAGTGCATGGCAAGGGAGATTCATTTGATCATGAATCGCCATCTGTTTATGTGGATGTTGTATGTATTTAGTTAATATCTACTTCTGTATCCAACAATATTTTGATAGTGAGATGAGGGGTGGTGATAACAACAGAACTATGAGGATCTGTTAATGTTAATTTTCATCTATTAATCTATCAATTTACAAACCGCCAAGAGTGATAAAACCGCGCGAATTTAAATGCTCAATGGTGTCGAGGCACTTTTTGATTAATTTAGGCGTGTATGATTGTATCTTAGGTCTCATTCACATCTTAGGCTTTAGAATCAATCTTGCGTCCTCCTGTACGTATAAAATAGTCATGAATACGAAAAGGAGGAAAATTTATTCGATAGCTAACTGGTAGTTAGCCTAAAAGCGCAGCTATTGACACAGGTAAACGAGGCTTATCCCGATCTCGAGCCTGGCCATCACTCTGCAGAAACGAGCATATTGAAATGTAGCCAGTAATCATCATTATTAGAGATTCACATTCAACACGGGTATTTTTGCATAAATCCATGAGCTAAGGAGTACTCCATGATACTATCAAGTAGCTTTGGATAGTTTACAGTTTAGTCCCCCGAAGTTTGATGGTTAAGTTCCCGTACAGAGTAGTCACCAACTAATGGTGCGCTGGCTGCTACAATTCAATAACTCATGTCGATCATTTTGCGCCTTAGTTAATGTACTCCGGATACTCCGTACATAGTCATATTACTATTGAATATTAATTTAGTCTCTGTACTCCGTACTATGAAAGACGGATCTAAAAAAATAATAGATCATAACTAATACTTTCTTAGGCTTACCATGATTGTTATCTCAATTTTGGCCTTGTCCTAATAGTAGTACTCTGTACTCCGTGGCGCTTGCATGTGTGCCGTGACGCCAGACGCCAAGAAAAAACGTATACGTAGTTCAGTATTTACGATCCCGTACGGAGCTCTGCCTACTAACCTTAGGAAATTGAATTAACGTTCTAGTAAGCCTATCCTCCTTCTTAAGCCTTCTGGGCTCGAAGAATTTACCAAAGAGACCGCACTGCGCATTTTTGCATGTACAATCAATTGATTTCAACCCGACCCGATCATACCTTATTCTATAACGCAATTTCCTGATATAAATACCACTGTGTGGAATTGAGATGCATGGAATGCTGTTCTTATTAGCATTGGGGGCTGCAATGGGTCTGCAGTTTACTTTCACTGCAGTAATTATTGCTTTCAGAGCCAAGGGTTCAACGGAACGTGTGCTAGGGGTTTTTTTTCAGTTTGGTCTTTGCCTATATCTAATATCCCTCTTATACACCCTCTTCCCTATGTTCCTATTTAAAATTATCACCGCCAACATTTTGCCTAACCAGTGTTTTACGTGTGTCTACTACTTATTATCTGCGGATATTGCCGATAGAGGGTCTCGTTCCTCTCCAGTGCCTCTACCGCCGATGTACCTACTGTATCAGTCGGTGAGATTGCTCCAAGATATGCGTGGAGTTGACGCACGAAAGTATGACTCCAAGCAGTCAATATACCGAGCAAAGTTTCTTCGAACACAGGCGACACATTCCGTGTTAGATCTCGTGACGCCAGAACTGGTGTGGGTTTTTGCTCGTTATATCTTCTACGGGGACTTCTGGGAGCATGCAATTGAAAGAAACGCTGAGTTTCTATTATTTAAAGCAACCTCCTACCAGCTTTCGGCACGGGTGATTTCGACAGTAGGCTTCTGGTTGGTATTATACTGCCTTCTAGATGCCCTTCACCGGGTCGGCTCTATCATATCCGTTGTAAATGGTTTCAGCAGGCCAGAAGACTGGCCCAATCTATTTGGAAGCATCAAAGAAGTGTATTCCATACGGGGCTTTTGGGGGTTAGTGAGTGTGGATTTTTCTCTAGATGATAATGCTAATGATTATATGGTTCAGAAAATTCTGGCATCAGCTAATGCGCCGACAATTAATCGGAGTTTCCCGCATGGTATCTTCTACCATCGTTTCGAAATTGCCAACATCGTGGGGCATGTATCGAAGGCGTCGCACGATATCCTTGGTCTTAATATTCGTCATCTCAGGCCTCCTCCATAGTCTTACGGACATGATATATTGGGCGTCCCTTGGAACACGAACGCTCCCAGTCTTGCGATTGTTTGTAGCATCTGCCGCAGCTATTATGACAGAGAAGGCTATTTCTTCAAACTATGGAGCCTCTCGTCAAACTCAAGCATCAGATGCAAAGAAAATACTGGGCTATATATGGGTCCTTATTTTCCTTTGTATTTTTACCCCTTTTTGCGTGTACCCGAGCCTTCGCCAGCTAGACCCAGATAAGATGTTAGTTCTCAGAAATTAGTCTAGCGCCGGCCTCTCTTTTCTATTTCCCCCGGTTGCTAGACGTACTCTTGCAATCTGATACCTTTATTGGTGGGCCTTTGTCGGAATGTTGGACGCAAATTCCTCTATCATGCAGGAGATTTGCATTTGTGAAACGAACACTAAAATTGGTAAAATCTACGTGGCCTTAGAACCTTAGCCAAGTTTCAAAATAATCTAGATATTTTAATAGCACGACTAGGCATGTGAGAAAGACGAAAAGGCGAGAGTGTTCATTCCAGAGAGAAGCGTAGCTGGTTAGAGTCCATCATTGATGCTAGGGCGTCTACTCTTAATGAACCATTTCCAAACCCTATCAATGGATATTCCCACAGATGATCCGGAAGACAGGACTGGAAACCGTTGTCAACATTATTCCGCCCTCAAAATCCCGCGGCCTACATATGTAACTGAGTCAGGCCCTATATGTAAAGCGGTAAGTGTAAGGAGATAAACAACCATTATTATTGTAAGGTGTGAGTCGGTGAAAAGTACTCGGAAATCTCATCTCTAAAATTAGTCTTTTTTTTTTTATGATGCAGATGTCAGTATCAATTGATAGAACCAGGCTATGATTTTCTCGACTCCGTATTAAATTCAGTACCGAAAGTACATGACGGATTTGAAGGAGCGGGCGGTACAACCAATGAACGAGGATGATGAGGATATTTCAATGACGCGTATATAAAATCGGCGTACCCAATGCTTGGACGCTTATATCATGTGTTTCTCAATTGTGCATAGGTTGGGGTATTCATCAGATGAAAAGATCGAAGGCCCTAAAAAATTTGTCTCACGCTTGACTGCGTGGTCCCAATTGAAGCTCTGGTTAAGAGGCAGAAGTTCCAATTGCAGGACTTAAGAGGAATCAGATAACCTCAAGCCAACGGATATACTCCGGTGCTAACTCTACCCACATATCATCAATTAACCTTTGCTCTGTTCTCAAGAAGAACCTCAAACGAATCCAATTTGGCGGTAAAGTAATCTTTGAAGTTCACACTCCCACGCTTTGCGTAATGAGAACCTTTGGGCAAACGGTCTTCTGGGAAGTGGAAAATAAAAGAACGAACGAGAACGGCAACCAAAATCCGTATTTCCATCATTGCCAACTGCTTTCCGACGCAAGAGTGTGGACCGACGAGAAATGGGTTGAAAGCTTCTTGCTTAAGTAACAAGTGTGACTGCGAGGACCATCGCTGCGGAAGAAACACGTCTGGCTGAACAAAGTAACGAGGATCTAAAAGATAAACCCGGTAAGGTGTTAGCGGTGTCGGCTTGATTCGAAATATTCCACTTGAGCTACGGGAATGAGGAAGATACCTCTATGGATTGCATAAGTTGGGGTTGAAACTAGTGTGTCCCCCGGAATAAATCGGCCAGCAATGACTGCGCCTTCAGGAGGAGTCAGTCGTTGGACGCCGCTTGGAACTGCAGGATATAGTCGAAGAGCTTCTTTGATACAGCCATCTAGGTATGGCGCGTTCTTGATCAATATCTGATTAGACACATCTTGGGGCGATGAGAAAAGGCGATCCACCTCTTCTCGCAAGGTTGCTTGTTTCTCAGGCTCTTGCGTGAGCAGATATAACAGCGCCGCGAGCGTCGTAGCAGTTGTGTCGCTACCAGCCACAATGGCAAGTTCTGAATCATAGACTAAGTCATCCGCTTCTAACCCTTCTGAGAATTTTGAGTTCTTCTGTTGAGCGGGTGGGAGAATGAAGGAGAATAGATCCACTGGCGACGGACTAATCTATACATCCTCAGTAAAAGGTTTGCCGTGCGACAAAAAAAAAGGAAAAAAGAAAGAAAAGAAAAAGAGAAAAACGAGAGAAAGAGAGAGAAAACTCACCCTCCTCCTATCCTCAACCTGAGATTTACACCATCGGATCCACTGTTTTCGCATGTGACTAACGACCGGCATGCTCTGAAATAGAATAAACATCCACGGAACACAAATCAAAGCGCCTACCAAGGGACCCATTGCGGTCATCTGTCCAAGGATAAAATGAGGCCTTCCTTCTTCAAGCATACCAAATGATTTTCCAAATACCAAGTCACCCATCACGTCGAAACTAAAGAATTGGATCCATTTAGTGATCTCTTCAGGCTGGTGTGTGCACGTAGATAACTGGCGTACCATGACCAGACTATGGTGTATTATGCGTGTTTCATATTGAGATAGTGCTAATCAACGATCCGGTTACTCTTTTTTAACATTAGAAGTTGAATTAGGCGACTGCTTGCCTACCGGTACTTGTGAAACCCTTTTCCCATTCTTGCTTTCGTTTGGAGTGGAAAGATTTGTCGCGTGTCATTTGCAGGGATCGCGAAGGGTAGTTGAGGTCATAGAACGGTCCCTTAATACATTTGGATCGAGAACCGTGAATGTCTTTGATTGCATCGACATGATTGACTGAGATTTCTCGAGGACCTAATGGAAAGAAACTATTAGATTGCCACAAAAGTGAGGTAAAATACTGCCGGGATTTTCTTACGTATACGAACAAAATCTCCATAAACTTTGTGTAGTCGTTGCGTTTTTTCATGTAGTTGGAAGCCTCTCAGCGCTAAACCCATTGACCAACATCCCGTTAACCTCGCTCCTAATGGTCCCGGAAATTGTCGAAGAGAGTGAAAATAAATTCTGTATATGCTCATGCTGGTGAATATTCCAACACAGAAACCCATCGTGGTGGCCAATGTACAAATAAGAGATTGAAGGTTTAATCCAGCAAATCGCCATATTATCGTGCATATCAAACCCTGGGATAGGAATAGGAACCCCGCGATCGTTACAACATGTCGCTCCCATTCCCCGCGGATGAAGACACTGAGATGAGTCGCCACCCCTGCACATAATGCTCCAGCGAGTGACGGTATTAACTCGGGGAAGGCCATTGTCTTCTCCTTTTTGCTTGATACTAGAGGAAAGTGTCACGAAACGGATTCGAAAATTAGCTTGATATATTCTCACGTGCGCCAAGGTGCGTGTTAAGCTACATGCAGACTAAAGGGCTCCTTTTACCCTTTTTGGCCAAGTGGTAATTATAAACACCCAAGTGCTGACAGCGTGGTTGGTAGCTTTGCGAAACCGCACAGAAATTCAATGTCTTGAATCAGTAGAAAAAAGATGACTCGAGAGGGCCCAACGATGCCTGAACCAGCAACGGAGTCAGTTATTGAACCAGATGTATGTCTCCATTTTACTCAATTAGGATTATATTGATCGCATCAAGACATCCGACACATCCGACAATGACTCCGCGTTTTGGGGAGACGAGTTGGTTTATCCGTCACATTTCCATATACTTGGCATATACCTATCTTATTTTTCTACAGATCTAGTAGTCTTACCTCACTTAACTCCGCCATCACTGAATACGTATACAAAAATGGACGCCGGTATGCTAGTTATGGGTCAGGACGGCATATTCTTCCGAATGACGAGGTACACGACTTCCTGCTTAATATAATACGATATTGAATCCATAGCACTAAGGACAATACAGATGGAATGCGACCGGCATGATTTTTTGCAACACATATTCGGCATGCTGTTTGGCGGTCGTTTAGTCTTTGCACCTATTGTTACCAACCCTTCGCGAATACTTGATATAGGAACCGGGACGGGATTATGGGCTATAGATGCTGCTCAGTAGGCTAAGATACTCAATTGAACCTGTATGGTTGTGGAAAAGGACCCTGAATAACCAGAACCTCATACTGTTGCAGGATGTACCCATCTGCTGAGGTCATTGGTATGTGTGCCGGCTTCTCTTCCCTCGTTTGATTCTCCTAATATCTGTGACTCTGATATATAAGAATTTGGTTAGGCACTGATGTTTCGCCTATCCAACCTAGCTGGTCAGTATTGATACGAGTATAGTCAATCTTTTCGAGATCATGACTGACATCATATTAGGGTGCCACCGAATTTGTCTTTTCAGATGGATGATGCGGAAGCGGACTGGACATTCAGTCGGAAATTTGATCTCATACATTTTCAAAGCCTGAACGGTTGCATACGAGACTGGAAACGTCTGTTGTCTCAAGCTTACGAGTACGTCTAGCTCTTTCATGAGTTACTTTTAACCCAAAACCATGATCGGTTTAACATAATATCGATGATCAGAAACATTCTTCCTGGGGGATACTTGGAAGCGAAAGAGACAGACGTCTACACTAGGTCTGATGATAATTCTATTCCTAGTGATTCGAGTTTGAGAGAGTGGGAAAAGTGTTGTATACAGGCTTGCAGCTCAATTGGACAGCAATTAACGGCCCCGGAACATTTAAAGGAGTGGATGACAGAAGTTGGATTTGTCGACGTCGAGGAACGTCAATTCAAACTTCCAATGAACAGTTGGCCAAAGAATGAGGAACTCAAGCTAATTGGCCGATATCAAAATGCGCAATATTTGGAAGCTCTGACACCTTTTGCTCTCGGACTCCTTGTTGAGGTAGCTGGTTGGTCACGCGAAGAGATGGAAGTTTTCTTGATAAACGTGAGGAAGGATATCTCAAATAGGCGAATCCATGCCTACAACGTCGTGTAAGTTTTAACTCTGGTTTTCTGTGCAATATCTCATCGTGTCCCTAGGCGTGTTATTACAGGCCGAAAGCCGTTGGCGAAGGAGGGTTGATCAGGAGAATAAGTGTCTGATACTAGCTCACGTTCCCTCCACATGTCGGCGCAGAAAAGTTCTTTTACCAACATACGGAATGCAGCAGTAGGGAAATAGATAGAGTCCTAGGTATGGTGTCCTGGATATATACCCAGTGAGAATTCGAGGTAAATGAGGTCACTGGAGCACATAAAGGAAGAATTACATATTTTTATGGCCGCTTGCCCCTCAGATTTATGAGCTTTTTGATATTTGATTCTATGTATCAATTGATTGAAGAGGAGCGATGTCATTTGCCTTTCTCTACATATGTAGTTGACACAGAGGATATACATTTAGACCGTTTCCTATGGATATAAAAATCAACATGAATATCTGTGAAACATATTCCATAGGCCTATATCTGTTCTTCTTCGCCCTAGAAGGATAGCTATTGCCATCAAGTGTTAATAGAGACGCGTGCTTTCAATGTTGGTAAGCCTGCGAATTTTGCAACGCCAGGAGCAATTCCCAGTCACGGGGCTTGTTTCTTACCTAGGCTTACCTAAAAGAAGCACTTTTCTCGGTCTAGACGCATTCGAGTATTGATCGCGACGTCAGTGAACTAAGCTACTATGAGATCTTACTACGTTACTAGGGACCAGTGCCTATTTATCGTATAGCATCGTAGCAGGCACATGCAAGTCTGGCCCTTCTAAAAATAGGGGATTTGCAGGCGAGGCAAAGTTGTTGGCGCTAATTATGTTGGCCTGTGTTGGTTGTTGCGTGTTCGTTCTCCCAATTAGCACCAGGTCGGCAGGTCAGCATGTTGGTAAATCATAGTGTTACCACGGAGGTAAAAAGATTTCTCTTTCGCGGTGAAAGGCAGTCGTCTTTGAGAAAATAACTACAAGCACCGAACCAGTGTATGTCGGTCTGCCAGACCACAGAATATTGAGTTCTTCATCAAATGAGATAATAGATAAGCGATCTTTATTCCACGATGGGGCACCAGACCCGATGTGTTTGGCCCCAGGTGTGACAGAATCCAGCAACATCCAACACATAAAAACAAACCAAGATCGACATCAGCGTCAAGCTTCGGCAAATCATGCAGCTTCCTCGATGGAAGTTTGACGCAGACAATAGAGCTCAGCAATGTTGCTATTGGAGGTATATTCTCGATTATTCGGCAGCGTTACAGTGAAAGGCATTAATTGGTAGGTTTCTCCTTTCTTCATGTGCTTTGCACGCGTTATGTCTCAATTAGGGCTAACGTGTCTATTCATGCTGAGGCTAGCCCCTACCGCGTAGAACAACCCGTATCTTCAAGCCCCCAGATGCACAACATGACCATCAATTGACGCTGGAATGTCGGTACCCATGGAGATAGTGCCGACATTATGGGTAGCGCTGGGAATTCTTTATCTTGTCACCCACACTCCCATGTGTCTACTCTTTACAACTTAATGCGCGCGGACCTCATTTTGAGGTTGACATCAACCCCTCAAAAATTATTCTTTTCCCGAAACTAACACAACGGAGTGCTGGATCATGGACTCGATTCTTCACGATTTAGCATCTCAGGATTCTCCGGCAATGATCAAATTTGAAAGGCCGGCAAACCTTTTCTCAGCTTCGACCGCGTATACGACTGTGTGCTTTGTTATCGCCACAATATGCTTTTTGGTGCGAATAGTTACCAGAGTTCTTTTCTTTCAACAAGCTAAGCTCCTCCATGACTGTAAGGTGCAAGTGCCCTTTTTTAAGTGCGAGGTTACTGACAATTGAGCCATTAGTATTCCTTACTATCGCGTGGGTAAATAACCTCGTTATCTGTTTATTATCGGTACATACTCAATGATGATTATAGTGTCTTTACCTAGGCTACACGGTCATTGGTTATTTAATTTTGCGCGAGTGCTCTGGTATTTCACTGGGGACTGTGAGTGTCTCTACATTCAGCAACATACTATATGTAAGGAGAATCTGTCTACGAATATTAAATGTTTGAATATTTGTTGATCGAAATTAGTACTTTGACGTCGAGTTGGTTTTATATGATTTTATCTTGTTCTTCATGAAACTCACAATCTTGCTCCAATACATCGAGATTTTCGCATACCGATCGGTGAACCGGAAGATGTTCTGGCTCTGCAGTTTCATGATATTTGCAAACTTTGTGCTATACTTTACCAGTGTCGTGCTCGAGATCTTTGTCTGCCGTGGCTCACATACACCGTGGTTCAGCTTAAGTGGCCATGACTCCTGTCCGCTCAACATTCTCCAGCTCAGCGTTGCCGTGAACGCCTTTAACTCGTTATCCAATATCGCCATTTTGATTCTACCGCAAATGAGCATTTGGAACTTGCAATTGGCCAGGGAGAAAAAAATTGGGATTTCCATTTTGTTTTTTATGGGTTTATTGTGAGTTTCTTTTTGCTTTCTTTTCTTTTTTCAGGGGATGTCAACTCTAATAGCGTAGTGCTTGCATCGCATCCATTGTCCATCTCACATACACGACCATTATACTCCGAGGCACAGACAACATCGCCTACTATCTTTTCCTATCCGCTTTATGGACGTATCCCGAAACATCCTTTGGAATAGTGATCGCCTGCGTTCCAGTAATGCCCAAATTCTTCCGCGAAATGAGAGATAGAGTCAGAAAAAGCAAGTCCGCATCACGCGTGTGCTTTTGCTGCCAGCGACGGTCGGCACCGTTGCCATCTCGCAAGACCAGATCGAGTCATATGCGTACAACAGATGGAGCATTTAGCGACGATGAGCCCCTCACGGAACTGCACGGCACGACCGGGAGTTCGGATTCGGTATATTTGGGAAAGCGTATTAGGACACCACGGTTGCCTGAGTTGCATCCCGCGCCTTGAACACGTGGAATGGTTTTGTTTGGACACCAATTAACAGGCCAGCTAGTTGCTGGATATGCCGAGAGAACCAACTCCAACGGCTCCGGATTGATATTCCTGTCGATATCAAGAGATGGTCGTTATGCGAACGGTTCTTAAAATAGAGAGAACCGCGAACGCGGTCTCCTAAATGACACCACACGCAGCTATGCCAGACGATATCCGTACCCGTGTTCTAGAACATATCTTGATCCGCGACCAGAACATGATCCCTCCAACATGCTACAAACCGCCCGCCCAGTGAGCGCGCTAATGGTATGGACGTCTTTCTAGATTTCTTGGTTTCTGCATAGTTACTACACCAGCTAAAAGGGGACTTATGTATGCTGGTTACCAGAGAGTTGGGACAGGGCCATACTTGCGGCAATCCCGATAGTACAAACTATAGCTAGTATGTGCACATGCTACATATCGACTCTATGACAGAATGCCAAAGAGCAAGGATTGAAGCGAGATTGAAAATCTTATTAAAGACCAGAGTATACCTCTGTACGAGTTCACGTTTTACGGAACCCTGGAGGACTCGAGCTCCGTAAGCTCATATGTACCTATGTAAATATGACATATTTAAAACTGTATATACAATCCCATACAAATGATCCAGCAAAACCACTTTTAATAGCCTGCTTTACCGCCGCTACTAGCTATAATTAAAGTATACATACACCTGAGATTGAAGCGCTGCCCAACTGGCCGACGTGCATATTACATGTATAGTATGCGACACCTACACAAAAGAATACATGGGTTGCGGAGGTGCGGGCATTGATATTTGTGTCTAAATCAACACTATTCTCAGTGCAATCCAATAGCATTTGGCATTTCATTTCTTATCTTATTGCCAAGATGCTCTGGCTGCCCATAATCTTCGCGCGCATAAACTGTTTGTTTGCACAAAAGAAAATCGCCGCTCTGTTGGTGTCGGAAGTCAGGGGAGGCCCTGACTTGACCAATTATTTTACCTGAAGCTGCATGACGCAGACAGAACACTGCAAGCTGACCTACAGTAGCTCTACTTAATTACGGGTTGGAGGGGGTAATTAATTGTCCGGGTTCCGAGAGCAGCACGTCTTGCCCGACGATAAGCCGAGCATAATTAACCCCGGCCGGACCCCAGAAGTCAGCCCGATGGACATTGCAGTTAATGATTGATGGCATCATTACTGCAAACGTTAGACTACTCATAGTGATAAATCCATAATCATAGACATTTGTCCCAATGAAGTCAAACATCTAAATAATCTAATCTAGATAGTCTCGAGGTAGCTTGGTCCGTCGCAGTTGGGGTTGGATTGCAGCTGGTGTTACTAGGGTTAGGGTTAGGGTTACTGATCGCGGTACCCGACGACCATCAAACACCCCTGAAACGCGTTGTTGGCTTCTATGAATGCCATGTGTAGATTCGGTCAAAATGACAACTACGTATCAATCATTATTATTCATGTGTGTAACAATAAAGACGAATAGTTAGTCTAAATACCTTCTAATTATTAGGTGGTACTCAACAGAATCCCTTGGTGTCGGGAATAAAGCGCCGATGAACATTATAATTATACGAGCCCATCGTTTATTGTGTCAGCGACTCCCCCGACAGCTGGCGTGGCAATGAGAATCCAGGAATGCGGCACAGCAATGCGGGGTTGATTCAGCCCCGGAATCATGCAAGATTGTATTCAAGCGAAAAACGTAGTACGTATTAAATAGTAACACATGACAAATGAAGCAACAAGCAAACGTCAGTATCACATAGTGACCACGCATCATGCGATGCAAGGCCAGGTTCAGAGTCTCCTGAATTCGGCTAATAGGATGCTTTGCCTGGCGCCGATGCAACATCGCCTGTTGTTCGAACCAATCACGAGAGAACTTGGGTGGTACGGCAATACACGCTCAGACATGGTAAAAATTGCACCGACCGAGAATCACTCACAGTCCATATGCTACATAGAATAGGCTAGCGTCTGACGAGTCATTGGCAGAAAAACCCTTGGACACACAATGATGTAGCAATAATTAATTACGTCTGGATTCCTTCACCGCAGTCCCCGTTTGGGAAAATGAAATCAAAAAAGATGGGGTTTAATTGTTTAATGTTTCTTAGCAGCTTGCCACTCCACGGAGTACGGAGTAGATTCGATCAAGCACGGAGTATCCGTAACTAATTCGGGGAAACTGGGGATGCCCAGTTCTAGAAGGATTCGTCTGCTCGGCTGGCATCACCTCACGGCGGATGGTGCCGACAGGTCAAGAGACAATTTTTTTTATTTTTATTTTTATTTTTTTTTTAAAATTAAGAAGTGTGTTAATGATACGTACTCCGAGACAAAATCAGGCAAGAAAACTTTTTAAAAAATTTTTATTTTTATTTCTTTTTTTTCTCTTACAAAAAGTTGCGTTCCCGAGGACTTGCCAACGCCAGAGCCAGAGCAGACCCCCCTTGCAACCGTTGGTTCCACCGAAAGGGATGGCTAGTAGCACGCCGTAGCAGTACTGTAATTAGCCAGTTCGTCCTTGTTGGACGATTATTACTGTTATTATAGTTGCCAGTCATTATTAATGGTGATTATACTAATCGCATCGCTCCGCATTGTTGCCGTTCCAGGATTATTGCGACTCATGGGGTGCTGGAAACGAGGTGCGGGTGGAGAAGAATGCAAGTGTCAGACAAGTCTCTCGCGTGGTTGATTGCCCGAGAATTTGCTGAAAGAATATCCGTAATTAAACCAAGCCAGGTTGTCTCAAAAGAAGCCGACGCCGGCATGCCGCTTGCCGGACTCAGCACCTGCTCGCAGCCTCTGCAATCCCCTCCACAGTCCACAGCCGGAAGCAGATTCGACGAGAGAGCAAACGCTAGCATACTAGCGCGGTGAAAGAAAGGACAACCCAACCAAGCTTTTGCTGCCGGATTGTTGGCTCCCTCGACCCTCGGCTTCCCCGTGGACCCATCGTCTCGCTGCAGCCTTTATTGGTTGTCAGTATATTTTTTACTGAACACAATATGTGACAAGGAAGAGCCCAGACTATCAGCACACTAAGACAGTTTGCTGCCTTTTTCGCACCTTGCAAAGCGCGTCACCTAGAGTACATCTGGATATATGAAGCACGGAGTCGTGAAAAAATAATGGAATGGCGGCGTATGGCGTAATTAAACTAACGCCAGCCGAAAGTGGCGCGAACGACCTGATTGTCCCAATCCGGTCAAAGCGCGTTCTGTCCGCCAATGGCTGGCGCCCAATGCAGTTCGATCCAGTCCCAGGCTGGAAACGGCGAGCCACTTGCGTCCAGCAGGCGGAGGGCATCCGGCCAGTCAGAGGGCGCAATGTGCGCGCGTAGTGGGCCCAGTGCGACGCTGTCTCTGATGCCGGCCAATGCGCCATGTGGGCGGCCCCAACCAACCCACGGTCCAGGAAGCGCGAATGGGGCGCGTCCAGCTCTCTGGTTGGCTGTCCTCCCCGCGCCGGGGGAACCACATGGCCGGGCAGCCTGCCAATGGGCACGTCGTGCGCGGCGGGCCGGCACAGGTCAATTTGGCTGGGACTAGGCGGCGCGGTTTTTGCGGGGAATCCTGCTCTGGGGATTGGAGAAGCGTCCCCGTCTCCACTTGGCATCTCCATTTCGGCCTGCTGCTTCCTTGACGTCCAGGTCAGTCCCGTGCCATGGGGCGCTTTCGATACAACGTCGCATCTCCGATGATTTCGCGGCCAACCCAAGCTACCAACCCGGAAAGGATCGTCACCACATGCTGAAAGACCGCGTCGCTGCATTTAAAACCTCCTCGTCGCCTCGCGGTCCTGCCCTCTGCCTCTCCTTTGTGTGTCTGTCCTTGGTTTCAATCGTGCTGCTCTGACGGAAGACTTGTCACCATGGTTGTCGGCAACGTCTATGTGATCGCGGCTACCGCCGTTATTGGCGGTAGTCTGTTCGGCTTTGATATCGCCTCGATGTCTGCCCAGCTGGAGATGCCGGCCTACAAGTGCTACTTCAATCAGGGGCCCCTGGGTCCTCCCTTCAACAACAACAAGGATTGCTCTGGTCCCAAGTCTCTCAACCAGGGTGGTATCACCGCCTCCATGCCCGCCGGTTCGTGGCTGGGCGCGCTGATCTCTGGTCCTCTGTCTGATCGTGTTGGTCGTAAGACCTCGATCATGATCGGCTGTGTTATTTGGTATGTTTTCTCTTGCTCTACATGATCTGATTTTGTCTCTGACGGTAGCCCAGGTTGATTGGTTCGACCATCATTTGCGCCTCGCAAAACATCGCTATGTTGATTGTTGGTCGTATCATCAACGGTTTGGCCGTGGGTATTGAATCCGCTCAGGTTCCCGTCTACATCTCCGAGATCTCTCCCCCCTCCAAGCGTGGTCGTTTCGTCGGTGCCCAGCAGTGGGCCATCACCTGGGGTATCCTCATCATGTACTACATCTCCTACGGCTGCTCCTTCATTGGCGGCCAACACTCCTGGGACTACAACACTGCCGCCTGGCGTATTCCCTGGGGTCTCCAGATGCTACCCGCCATCGGTCTCGGTCTTGCCATGATCTTCCTGCCCGAGTCTCCTCGTTGGTTGGCTCGCAAGGACCGCTGGGAGGACTGCCACAACGTGCTCGCTGCTGTGCACGGCAAAGGCGACCCCAACCACCCCTTCGTTCACGTTGAATTGCAGGACATCAAAGAGATGTGCGAGTTTGAGCGCCGCCATTCCAACGTGACCTACCTGGATCTCTTTAAGCCCGAAATGATCAACCGTACCCTCATCGGTCTCTTCACCCAGATCTGGTCTCAGCTGACTGGTATGAACGTCATGATGTACTACATCACCTACGTTTTTGGTATGGCCGGCTACAGTGGTAACGCCAACCTGTTGGCCTCGTCTATTCAATACATCATCAACGTGTTAATGACCCTGCCCGCCTTGGTCTGGATTGACCGCTGGGGCCGTCGTCCTACCATGTTGATCGGTTCCACTCTTATGTGTATCTTCATGTTTGCCAACGCTGGTCTCATGGGTGGCAACGGTACTCCCGTCCCCGGTGGTCTTAACGGCACTGCTGCCGAGTCGATGAAGGTGTCTGGCGCCCCGGCCAAGGGTCTTATTGCCTGCACCTACCTCTTCGTTGCCTCGTACGCGCCCACCTGGGGTCCGGCCTCGTGGATCTACCCTCCTGAGCTGTTCCCTCTGCGTCTCCGTGGTAAGGGTGTCGCTCTGGCCACGTCTGGTAACTGGGCTTTCAACATGGCTTTGGGTCTGTTCACCCCCGTTGCTTTCGAGAACATCATGTACAAGACATACATCCTGTTCGGTGTGTTCAACTTTGTCATGACCATCCACGTCTTCTTCGGCTTCCCCGAGACTGCCGGTAAGACTCTGGAAGAGACTGAGGCCATGTTCGAGGATCCCAACGGCATCAAGTACATTGGCACCCCGCCCTGGAAGACTCACGTCGCATTCAAGCGCATTGCCGAGATTGAGGCTGGTCATGTCGACCCGAAGGCTGCTATTGGCGGTGATCACGTCGAGGAAGCCGCTGCCGCCGAGTCCAACATTGAGAAGCCCGCCGTGTAAAACTTGACTTTTTCTTTGTATGTTGGAAATGTATCAGAAAAGAAGCCATTAGCTATTGCCAATGACTTCGGGATGTGTGACGTGTGATTTTGTGTGGTTCTTTTCTCTTGGTTAGTTGCCTTACTCAGTTGGCCGTCAGGTCGACTGGCTCGTATCTACTTGTTGCATTTGGATATTCGCGGTATTTGGATGCATAATAGTCTTTTTTATCTATACCCCATTTTAAAAACAGACCTGGTCTGTGCTATTTAATCAAATTGAGACTCACCTTACTCGATGACTTCTGACAAAATAAAAAATAATAATAATTACACTTTGAGATCTAAATGAGATTTGACGTCTGACATACTTGCAGGGTCGATCTTAAAACCCTCAGCCAAGAAGCCCCGCAAATCGATCTCGCGAATCCATCTGCAGGTAATCTGACCTGTCATCGATCTTCGATCCAAGAACACATCATCATCCATTCATGCAAGGGATTTCTTGGCCATTGTACTATCCCTTCTCCAGACTCGAAGTCCCCACGAGTCGATCCACGTGACCCCGGTCCCCTACTTCAATTTCACGTGATGAAATTCACGGATTCTGCCGAGACCGATTTCCGCACTAAACCAGATTCGACCAGGAGTCAGAATGAGGGATTATGACTCATTTGTGCGGCCTGTGATTGGGTGGGTGTTTGTATGTGTAAGATTTGTATTTTCAAGATACGATGTATTTCGCTGTTTTGTTTTTTTGGTGCTTCGTAATTTTGTTATCTTTTATCTTTTTGACACATTTCGTATTGAGTGATTATAGTGCAGGATGTTTTTTTGTTGAAGAGTAATCGATCTTTTTTTTTGTTTAATAGATGTGCGAAGAAAACCACGTAGATATAAAATAGAAAATGTATCAATTGATATGCGCACATCCCCAGTAGTCATGATGAGCCATTCTTATAGTCTTGATTTATCATCAGGGTCAACAGGTGTTATATACATGTGTACTCACAATATCTCATGATGAGTCTTGTCTTGATATCTATATAAAGACTGGACCAAATTGATAGCGCTGACAAGTGAATGATGCAAAATCACTTGATTCACTGAGAAATTGAAGAGTATGTACAGCACTTGTAAACGTCAATTGATCAATTAGTACTTGTCAATGGCTTGAGGATGTCATATCCGATGGCAGATCTACAAGTTTCATCACGATGCATCCAATGGGAAGTACTCCAGGATATCGATATACAAAACATTTCCTTCTATAAGACAAGATCACAAATACACTACAATGTAGAGAAAATCCAAAGGAAAAAAAATATATTTCTATAATCTAAGTCTCCTTCCTCTCCATTAACTTCCTCAATGCCATCACTTCGCCCTCCCACTTCGCAATCTGCAACCGCAACTCGTCTCGCTCCTCGGTCACCTTGGCCAACTTGGACTCCAAGTCAGATACATGATCCAGTTTCCGTTTGCGAAAGCGGCGAGCGGCCATCGTGTTGCGACGGCGCTTCTCCGCAACGCGCTCTTCTTCCGAGTCCTGGGCACTGTTGTTGCTCGAGTCGACACCGGTGGCAGACTCGGCGCGCGACCGTTTCTTACCAGCTGCACACTTTGCCGTTGGTGCAGTGTCAATCAAGCTAACAGGCGGAGATCCAGACAGAGATGAAGGGGGGGTATTAGTTTGCTTTGGAGCCAGTAGAGGCCGGTCTCGAGAATAAGGTAGCGATGTCATCGAGGCGGGGGATGTAGTGGTGGTGTTTGAGTTGTCGAACAGAGTTGAAGTAGTAGAAGCAGCAAAGCGATCCATTTCCAGACTGACCATATCAAGAGAGGCCGAATGGCTGCTCAGCAGCGGCGCCGAGGCCCCAGATGAGCCACCGGGTGGATGGTGCTGAAGCATGTCTTCGGTATGCTCCCCAACGACAGTCGCGAGGTCGATCTGCTCGGGCAACCACTGTTGCGGAGCCAGATCCAGAGAGTTATCAAAGTCGTGCGAAGGAAAATCAAAAGGTAGGTCGGTCTGACTAGGAGATGTTGACGCGGTATGAGAAGATGTAGACGAAGTGGTCGGGGCCAAAAGGAAATCAAAGTCAAAAGTTCCAGGTAATTGCTCAAGTGACTCTATAGTAGAAACCACTTGGTAAGGATCTGGCCATGATGACACGCGATGGGGTATATCAGAAGAATCAGTCGTAGTAGTAGTAGAAGTTGGTTGCTCAAAACATAAGTCGATAAAGGATGTACTGGCGGTGCTGCTGCTTTCGGTGCCGTGGCACCTACGCAGCGTACCCGCATATACGGGGGTTGCGCTTGAAGTATTCCATGGTGGCACAGGGGACTCCGGAGGAACCGCTGACCATGTAGATTGGATTGTGGAGGGTGGCTAAGGACTGCCTTTGAGGCGGGGGGCAGGACAGAAGTCCTGCGCTTAAAGCTGTCAACTCAACGCTGTGAGCGCGCTGAGGAGGAGG
>CVMT01000002.1:3396861-3411961 GCA_000985935.1 Talaromyces islandicus | reverse complement strand
GGGGGGGGGGGGGGGAATCATGCATACCTGTAGGGGTAGAAAAGATGCATCCATCCGCCTGGATGACAGTCAAAAGCTCATCGTCACCGTAGAGTTCTAGATTCGACACGTATGGTGACGGTCCACGGTCTATCACCAGCTCATTGAGCACCTCAAATTGCTCTCCCTCTACTACATCTCCAGGGTCGGCTCCCTTGCTTCGGTCCGCCCGGTAGACTGTACACGTAAATCTCATACGTACATTCACACGCATCCCGCCGTCTCCCATTATATGATTGAGATGCTCTTTGTACTTTTCAAATTCAAAATTCGTAAGAAACCCCAGGCTGCCAAGAGAAAAAGATAGGATCGGGGGCACAATGCGTTGGAACAGCCATGACGTGAACAAGACTGTTCCATCCCCACCCAGCGTAAGAACCAGATCAAACTTCTCAGGCGAGGTCCAGCACAGGTCCGGCGTCCAGTATTTCAACATGGACTCATAGCGGCTGTCTTGAGCGAGGAGTCCTGCAGTATCGAATCGCTTCGAGTTGCGCAATTTGGAGTCTACGTAGACCGTAATGCCCACATCCCGGCCATACCGGGGCGAACTCAGGAGCCATTCAACGAGTTCGCGAGTGAGCAGGACCAGGCGATTATCTCGCGCCTTGGTGACTATCATCACTGTTTTCACGGCCCGCTTGACGGGCCGCCGTTGAAGCTGCTTGGAGACTTCTCTGACTCCCGTGGCAGTTTGCACCAGCCGGGAGTGTGATAGCCATTCATCGTCAGCTATCTCTTCAAGCACTTTTTGGATGTTGACCGCGTCATCAAAGCGCTGGTGGAAAAAGCAAGGGGATTGCAAAGCGAACCGCGTCATCGACGGCGACTTGGTGGCACATCCGTTGATTTGCAGGTTGGACAAGGCCGCAGATAGCTTTTGAGAGGACGCGCTGCTATACGATCGTTCTCTCCGCGGCCCGTCGGTTGAGTCGCCATTACTGGGAGGCTGCTGGCTGGCAGGAGGCTGGGTAGATCTGTTCAGCACTCCACTTAGAGAAGAACCCAGAGGCGTATTGGAGTCCGACAGAGGCCTGGATGCCAAGGCCTTCATGATGGTCTGATGCGGCACGGAATCTTTGGAAAATGTGTTCTTGCGATGTCTAAAAAACGACGTGGGCGTACGTAGTGACAGGAAAGGCGTTGTCGATGATGAGGTCGACTCGTCAACAGCCGCAGATCGCAAGGGCTGCTGCTGATGGGCCGTGTCCATGGGCCGAAGCTCAAGAGCAGGCGAGTCTCTTACATGAATGTCTTGGTCTGTGGAAGAAGGGTCGACAGTGCGCGCATAATCCCGGAGAAGCAATCCTCCGACGGATGACACGGGCGAAGGGCCGCGCGAGGCCAAAAACGACGAGCCAGAGACAGCGGTCGTCTCGCCGGCGTCCACAGGTTGGAGGACAGCTGGCAGCGGCCGCTGATCACCAGAGTCTAATGAAGGCTGGCGGTTTGGCGGGGATGGAATATTGATGGGACGGGTGAGGGTGGTTGGCGCGGGCGAAGCCCTTATAACGGACGAGTCGCCCCGGCCCGCATCCATCGGAGTTAACGACGTAACTTACGGGGCAGACGTCAGAGAAAGAGAAGGAAAACCAGCCAGCTAGAGACAGCACTTCTTTAGCGATGAATGCTCGCAGGATTACGCGAATAAATGGGTATGTCGACACCAATCGGAATAGCGATGGCTGCTATAGTCTCGTCAGCGCGCGAGACTAGGCTACCACTAGCTGCTGACTGCAATAGGAATAAGAGGCTATTGTCGCTGTAGCCTGTGAGTCGCGAATCGCCAGTTGCAGTGCAGTGCAGTGCAGCGCGCATTTGTCAGGAAAAACCGTGCGCCGTGGGGACCAGTCAGTAATCGATGTCTATCGAAGCCTATCGATTTCCGCCGGATTCTAGGAGATGAAGATGGGGATGAGACGCGCTGCGATTTCCAGAAAACAAGGCCGGCCTGACTGGATTCGCGATGGCTAGAGGGGCGGTTCAGTTGTTTTGATGCCAGGTAATCAATAATTCGATTATTGCCAGAGCAGTCGCGTCGACGGAAGTCCCGGAGATTGATGATTGATGTCGTGATGGCGGGGGATTGGGATTCTCCGGGGGCGCGACGCCAACACACGAGATAAGAAGAAGATCGCCGATACCACTCGGCAGGACAGTGATGAAAAGCTCTAATTAGTGCCCTTTCGCAAGGGATTCCTTGCTCCTAGCGGGGGTTGTGTGCACAAGCAAGAGCGATCTTCAAATTGTCATAGCCGGCCGCGTGCATCAGTCATCCACACTGGCTTCAGTATTGGAGATATTATCCATAATTTATAATCGACGACAGATGAGCAATTTGTCGATAGTGTGATTTTTGTAGAATGCCCCTACAGTGGCTGATACGTGCCTTGGTTTCATGTCTTGCGCTGGCACGCGAGATTACAGTTCTATACATGCCGAATGCTTGGCTGGATTTACCCTTAATAGTGATTTGAAGAAAGTTGCGCCGGAAGTTGTAGCTCCGTTTGTCTGATCGTGGTATTCCTTGACTATTCCAACTATCACTACCGCGGCTTTCTGAGACCCCGTCATCCACAATGATGAATCAGCCAGGAGGCTCTGGGGCAGTGGCTCACACGCTTCGGCTGCCCGCGAGACAACAACTGTGGTGGTTATGGATCTGACGCATCATTCAAACGTTAGGCGCCCCGGTGGTAGCAACCTAATCGCGCATGGCGTCAAGTGTGTCATGCAGCACTCAGTCCGGATGTGACTCAAGTGGTCGTAGAGGAGTTGACACAGAATGATCATAATGCATGGTTGGTGTGGGATCGTGGCTGCTGTCCTTTAATCAAAAACTACGAGCTTCAGACAGCATCAATCGCCCACGAGTACTCCTTGTAAATTTTATCCTCGACAACCTCTCTGACAACGCTCTCCAAATTTTGTTCCCCGTCCATTGGGACATCGCCATTCTCGCCCAAAGCCACCTTCGCTCCGCTGCAGATTGAGTAGGCTCGCTCATAGACCAGTTCCCACGTATCAAAGTCGAAACTGCCTTGGCTTTCGTTCAATAGAAGATGGCCTTTGGAGGAGAATACAAGGGCATGCAGCGACTTGGCGGTTTTGCAGTCGTTGGAAGAGGGGCTGGATATGATTTCATTTGCGTTTGTCACTGCGATTGCAACTGAAGTAAAAGTCATGGACATCGGAACAGCGGCAGAGAGAAGAGACAGGAGGGCGGTATGAAGCAGCGCTGGTAGGATAGGGATATACTAAAGAAAATGCCAAGTATTAGCAACAAGACTTTAAAGTAAAGACACAGACTCACCGATTCTCCCCTGCTGACTCTTGAACTCCCAGATCCCCCAAGTATCAACAAGGTGATCACGACGCCTCGTCTCGGAAAGCCCTTTTCCCTCCCAAGCACAACCCTGCTCAGCAGGGTCCTCAGAATGCCCTCCGCATATCGCTCCCCAATAGCACTCTGCGCAGTGCCGGGTTTGATCAGTACCTCCAGTGTAGCGTCTTCTGGTCTCTGCGCATCACGGCGACCGGGCAGTTCGACAGGGCCGGTGACGGAGCCTAGGATCTGGACTCCGGTGGCTGGGCAGTTGTAACTGGCAGAGCCGTCTGACCGGCTCAGCAGCGACAGGGTTGCGGTGGGATCGGCCATTGGAAAGACACAGAGCGTTGCGAGGAGAAGGAATTGTTCTTCTTTTTTCTTACGACTGTGAAGCGCGAACTTTTGAAAGCAAATTTCGGGAGCTTGGGCGGGGAAGTCCGTGATTGGCTGCCGGCGGCTGCTCTTGCCCTGGACCGCTGCTTCCTTTTACGGTCAACACGTGATGCAGATGGGACGGTTTTCAGTCTGTCCAGCTGTCTTTGTAGTCTATCCATATCTCCCATCTCATTAATGTCTCGTCCAGGCGGAAATGGATTCAAAGAACCCGAAAATTTCACATACTTGATATGGTCTTGGTCGCATTATCCGTCGAAATTTCGACATCTGGCTGATCATATTCAGACAGACCATACAGCAAAAATAATAATTGAAAACCGTCTAATCTATTCGTTACGTTGTCATTCTTCCTAACATGTGCAATTCCCCAGTCATGGCATTCAGGCGCTACTCTCCTCCAACTTGGACGCAACAATCGGTGAAGAAACCCATCGCACCAGGTTAGCAATCGTCGTACTGGTCGTTCCGTCCCGCGGAATATCATGTCCCCCAGGGTGCTCATACATCTTTCTCGCGTCTGGGTGACTCAGGGCATGTAGCTGATAGCCGGCAAAGTTGCGGGGGTCTTTGGCGCCAACGATGTGCACCGTCGGGATATTGATTCGATATGGTCCGCTAAGCATCTCGGCGAGTTCCTGTGCCGATAGGTCGGTCAACTCGTGAAGGTCGTTCTGCCATCGATCGGAGCCGTGCTTGAGGATCGCCGCGGTGTCGGCGCGTTGAGAGAGCGCGCGCCGCGACGCCTGGTCGAGAGTCCATACTTGCTCAGGGATGGTGAAGCCGAGTTTCTGGTCGAGTTCTTGCAGCAGGGGACCGCCGCACACGAAAATGGCGAACTTGAACGGAGGAGGGTCCGACGGCGAGTCCTTGCAGTGGTGCAGCAGCGTGCTCGACCCTAGCACGCACCCTTGTGAGAACATGATGACCCCGTCAAAAGGCCCATTGAGCTTGAGGTAGTCGTTCAGCCAGGAGCGCGCGATTGCAATATCGTCGAGCGTGCCATCCTGGCGCCAGAAGCAGTAGTATGGTGGGTTGTAGAAGAGGCTGATGCCCGCTGCTGGGCCAGAGGGGAAAGGTCCGTTGGCGAAGTGAAATTCGAATCGGTCGTCGCTGTCGCTTTGCGGCTCCAGATATTTGCGGAAGGTTGCTGTACAGCAGAAAGTTAACTTCAGCCTTCTATGCTTTTCAACAACTTGCCTGTTTGCGACTCAAAAATAGAAGCGCTCGTCCCGAAGCCGTGCAGCCCGAGAATGCGGATTGTTCTCCCCATCGTGACGCCTGCTCGAGAGAAAGAATTCGTGTTTTCAAGAAAACAGACACTCCCTTTCGAAGAAGAGAGAAGATGAAAAATCTCCAAAACGCCTGTTGAAGGCGTTGGATCCGGAGAAGCTAGGAAGTAGTGCTTATTATTATCGGCTGCCCCTCCGTTATCCGTAGGATCGTTACACACGCCAGCACTGAATAATGTCCGATACCAGCAAATCAACTTGGCTACTATCGGTTTAATAGCTTTGGTCACATGTCGTGCATGCGTGGCTACAGAGGGTAATTTATTTACAAACACAGCACACGCAGAAAATCAGGTTTTACAAAAATGAATTGAGCAATGCTGATACGTAGAAAGGCTCAGCTGCATATGAACTCTGACGTGAAGAGAGGCCACCACGCAAGGG
The DNA here is from genome assembly GCA_000985935.1 of Talaromyces islandicus. Lineage (NCBI taxonomy): Eukaryota > Fungi > Ascomycota > Eurotiomycetes > Eurotiales > Trichocomaceae > Talaromyces > Talaromyces islandicus. Next base: position 3,406,525 of record CVMT01000002.1, on the reverse strand, counting down.
ATTCCTGCCCAACAAGACATGCAATAATACGCAATTACACTGCATCTACGTCTACTAGGGTCTCGGCTTATTCCCATTCTACAGCCATCTCGTTATCATCGTTGTCTCTACCAACGGAATGACATTCTTCGGAGTCCGATTGCAGGGCCACCGCCGCTTCGTATTGACTAACGGACACGCACTAATACGAGAAATATTGACACCCCTTGCATTATCAGCATGGCTATTCACAGGGCTGATGTGATTGTTTAGTTTTCCGAATGGCAATTTCTAGCAATGATGAGCACTAACAACACTCAGGGCTGCTATAGATTATAATCGTTGCTGGTCAGCACTTTATCAAGTGGAATGACGATCTTTGCGTTGCATTCGGAGCATTGATATATTGATATCGCTGCAGATGTCGAATTGTACTCCACACCAAGAAAAATTTTCGCTAATCTGGACTGAAGATAGTATTTAAGCTTATTCTGCGCGATCTGCGGTGGAGTTGGCCGTTGTCTGGTAAACTCCCGCTGATGTTTCCTTCTTTCCACCTCGGAAAAACAATCTTATATCTACAATTATTAGATATGCATGGGGATTTTTGAGTCTTGTCATTGTCAACCACCGTCTAGCGAAATTTTTCACACGCGCTGTACAGCTTTGGACCGGATTGACAGCACGGGCCTTCATGATGCCAGGCCACCTCGTATTCAGCCGCGCTGGCACTGCCAATCCGGCTCCTTCGCGATGAGAAAGGGAGGGAAATGAGAGAGGCGCGGCACCTTGAGGGGGAATGAAACACTAGATATATATGGGAGCATCAACGCCATATCGATGCATGCGAGACACACTGCCAGTTGACATAACCCCATCGCTGCAACCAACATGTCTGATTTTATCCCCGCAAACGAAAAGTGCGACGCGTCGACCATGGACTGGGCCTCGCTCGTTGTCACTTTCATCACCGTCAATGTCACCTGGTGGTTGATAGATATCCCCAAAATCTGGAAATTCGGGTTTGGTGCCTACATAAATGCAATCTCATGGCAGTGCTTGCGAATAAGCCTGCCCAGCGTCGCGGCCGTCTATGCTTACTATCATCACAAAGAACCCCATGAAATGGCAAAGATATACTACCACGGCTTTCATCCAGACCCTGAGCAGCAGAGGCGACCGATGACCAGGACGCAAGTTGCCCGGGCTCTCGTTGTAGACTCGTTGATTATTGCCGCGACTTGCTTGACCATCTACAAAGCCTGCACCCTCACCACAGACAGTTCTGGGGATACGACTATTTCTGGCTGGAACACCTCTCTATGGGTGTATCCAACTCTACCCGTCGCCATTATTGGGTTTTGGATGCTGGCCGCCTCTCACTTTCGCGTACAGAACCCGTGGGTTCTGTTTGCTGTCGGCTTCATTGCCATAGCGCTGGCATGCCTAGCCTTTTCACTCGTGCTATACTATGTTTCCCCTCTGCGCCATGGAAACATGTGGGTTGCATCGCTGATTCTTTATATTTATCTCGCTCTTCCCTGGAGCTTGATCCTGCCAAGTCTAGGCCTGGAATTGCTACTTCTAGCAATGAGCGTCATGGTGCGAGCCGGGGGCGTTGCAGCCGGTGCTCTTTCAAGTTACGCTTATTTCCCCTTTTGTCAGCTCCGCGGCGGCGCATTTGGAGGTGTCTATCTGGCCCTGGGCATTTTGGCGGCTCTTTTCGCTATATATGGTCGGTTTAAATGGGACCGAGTCAAATATGTTCCACGGTGGCGAGCTCGACCAACAGTCCAGCAACAGATCCCTGCTAGTTCTTCGTATGATCCCGTGCAATTAGAGGCGCAAGATGGCGGTCAGAAGAATGGAGTTCATGAGCAGGTTGATGGGTATGGTCGTACATGGAATTCGCCACAGGCAAACGTTATTTGGCGTTAATCAAATCAATGTATTTTATTAACAGTTCAGCTGGCTTTTCACTTCCGCACTTTTGATCCATTAACATTGAACACAGTAAGCTCATGCATAAAGCTTCTCTTGAAAAGCTGAACTGGGTTTCATGCTCAGATGTCATGGCAACTATAATGATCAATTCATCCATTGACAACTATGGTTTTCTCAAGGCCAGTCCTGCTGCTCCGTTATGGTCGCATGACAACCCAACATTCCTGGCGGCCTTGTTGACCTGACCACAACCAAGAATTCATGCACTTCTCCCGCATTCCTGCTGCTGTACATAGTCTTTCCGGTCCAAAATTTTATGAATTTCCGAATACATGCTACGTCACTCGGTGGCGCGTTGTTGATGGGAGGGGCTCAGCTGTCAAAAATTGTCGTATCAGGGGGAAGGAAAAACTTGTCACTGACTCACCATTGACATGTCCTATCTTGCTGGATGATATCTTATTCACCTATTGAGAATTATCAGAGCGGAGGTAGGCTTGGTACTGGCTTCTTTTTCAACAGAATATTGAAGCTTTTGGTAGACTACCAGCCTGCCTATGCAACGAAATTTCACATAATGGAACAAACGAGCCCCAAACCCATGGCTCAGAACAGAGAACATGGGCACGACAGAACTCCGGAAAGTACAATAGACGTAGTCCTTGTCTATGTGCCCATTATGGCTCTGGCAGGTCTCGTTCTAGTATTGCTCATTTATCGTCTCTGGGGTGATCTATTGAAGCGTCAACGATTACACCTTGCCTTGCACTATCCATGTCAAAGCCCGCTCAGTCAACCAAGCTACATCAAAGCCAAACTGAATCGACACTTGATCTATGCCCCACTGTTTCGACGAAGACACAACCGCGAGTTTCGCATTTGCAACGGACGTATCCGTATGGGAACGATACCTACGCGGCTCGAGGTAATCTTAATACTCGCCTACATTGCACTTAATGTAGTGTTTTGCGTGATTACGATTAAGTGGTCTCATGGACTCGCTGCGTCTTTACGTGCTTTGACAAAAACGACAGGCACTTTGGCTGTTGTTAATCTAGTTCCGTTGGTTATCACTGCGGGACGCAACAATCCATTGGTTTCTCTTCTTCGGATTCCATTCAACACATTCAATATCGTGCATCGCTGGCTCGGGAGGATGGTTGTGGTACAAGCGGTGGTTCATTCACTGGCCGTGATAGTTAATGTTGGTCATCGAAGTGAGTATTTCAGGCTATCTCAAGACAGGCGACTAACTTTTTTAATCAATAAAATAGAAGGATGGCAAATGGTACCGCAAGCATTATTCAATGAGCCATTTTTTATTTTTGGATTCATGGTAATAGCGGTCAGTGCCTGGTGAACGTTTTCGGGCTAATCAACAATCACAGGCTTCTATCGCTTTCGTTGTCATATCCATTCATTCGCTACCTCCTTTCAGACATGCTTTCTACGAGTTCTTTCTTCATTCTCATATTGTCTTGGTGGTTGCTTCATTTGTAGGACTATGGTATCATCTGCAGCATTTTATGCATAGATGGATATTCCTTGCAGCCCTACTATGTTGGGGAATTGATGTAAGCAGCAAACACCCGACCCCTCAATACGCTCTGTACTTACCACCCCCACCCTTACAGAGACTATACCGACTTGCCACAGTGATACGGAAAAACTGCGGAAGTCGTCTAACCAAGGCCACCATCCAGCTCCTTCCAGGTGACGTCGCCCGGGTCGATGTATCTACCGTGCGCCCCGGAAAGTCCAACGCAGGACAGTACATGTTCCTCTACATCCCGGCTTTGGGACTGTGGACATCCCACCCCTTTTCTGTAGCATGGAATTCAGTGAACTGCCCCAGATCATTCCATTCAGAGAAGAGCGGCGACTCTGTCAGGACTCTTCTCGACGGGGAGAGTCCAGAAAGGACGACGGTTTCTTTCCTGATTCGGAAAAAAGACGGTTTCACTAAAAATATGATGCGCTCAGTTGCAAATGGACAGCGGCTGAATGTTATGGCCTTGGCTGAGGGTCCATATGGTACGTTATTTTTTCAACTTTTCCACTTCTTATGTGTATTGAATCGGCTGCTGATCAAAGCAGGAGGGCTACATTCGTATGATTCATATGGAACCACTCTCTTGATTGCTGGCGGCATCGGTATAACGCATCCAATCTCGTATCTCCGCGAACTCGTGAATGGATTCATAAACCGGTCCGTGGCCACTCGTCGAATCACTCTACTATGGGTTGTTCGCAGTGTCGGTATGCATTCCGCTTTCCCCCTCTCGCAAGTAAATACTGATAGATAAAAAAAACTATATAGATCACCTACAATGGGTCCAGCCCTGGATGAACTACATTCTGAACCACCCGGCCCTTCAGGGTGCAGTCACGTTTTCGAGCAAAAATGCCCACCCACACACTTCTTTCCATGTTGATGACGACGTCTATTTCCAGCAGACCTTTTCACTATCAATCCATGTGCATCTCACAAGCTATTACAGTGAAAGCGGGGCAAGTTCGCCCGGGGGCGCCGATCGGTCACTGCCGCAATCATCGAGCCACTCCTCATCCCTTTTGAGTGAAGACGACACCGATTTCGACCCCATTGATGCGTCTGTGTTCTCTGAACATGTTGCGCTTCCGTCTCATTACTCGCTCTCGTCGCTTTCTTCGTCTTTCCGGTATTCGTATCCTTCTTCGTCTGACGATATGCCAAATTATGGTTCATCATTCACGTCTTACACCTACAGCAACCCCACCAGCAAGGAAAACCACACCTGCGACAATCACTCCTATAATAATTATAGTAATAATAGCCAATATAAACACTACACCCACATGAAATCCATCCGAAACCAAGATTGGACCCAACTCGATACCGCGCCCATCACCATCAGCCTCGGAAAACCGCTCTTTCGCCAACTGCTCGAACGTGAAATGGCCCAACAGGTCGGTGCTATGGCAGTTAGTGTTTGTGGACCTGGCAGTATGAGCGACGAGGTACGAAAAGCTGTGAGAGATGTGCAGGGACGGAAATCTGTGGATTTTTTTGAGGAGAGTTTTTCGTGGTGATTTTTCTTTCCTCTTCCCTTTCCTTTTCCGTTTCTCTCTTTGTTTCTTACTTTTTCACTGTTTTTTTCATGCCTTTGACAGGCTGGTTTGTATCTTCACTTCCTTTGAGTACCCTCGTTAGTTTTCGCTGGAAAGGGACGATAATGATGGACATGATTTCTAGTTTTGATACCTATATAGTGAGGGCAATAATTTGCCGCTCTGGAGTTTTATAAAACTTATTAGACTATCCAAATACTCGTCCTTTGACTATTCTAGTAATTCCTATCAATGGATTGCTTTTCATACATAGATAACTGCAGGGGTGGAGGGAAAAGGAATCTATCCTAGACTTCTTCAAAACTTTCCCCCCTTAGAAGATGATCATCGACCCAGTCCAGCGCCTGGCAATCGCTCTCAACCGTTTCAGCTTTATCCTTATTAATCCAACCAGGGGCAAACCTACTTTTAGAGTCAATAAACCACAAATCATTACTCTTTTTAATTAAGATAATATTAGGCTTTATGTCACCCTAGATAATTCTTTCTAAGCGTAATTAATACCTTAATTATTTGACGGTGGTGAGGTACATGGAAATTCCACCCGCAATCTCTCCGAGACCGCGTATGTGGTAAGTAAATTTACTAGTATTCCTTTTGATGAGCTTTGACAAGGTGCTTGTCAATTATTCAATGTCTTGTACTATTAATTATGAATAGTAGTTTACGCTAATTTATTTAAAGCTGCTTCGAATGTTATGAGCAGCATTATTAATTATCCCTCCCTTCCAAAACGCCGACTCAGTAATTCCTTTTTTGTATTCATAACAGTCCATGTATCCATCCCATCCGATTTTACAAAGTAATAATCCGTTCGTCTCTCGCCGCGTCATTATTGAATAAATCACTAACATACCCGGTATCATAACTGTCAACACTTTCCCGTCGGTTTTCTTCCTCGGTGCGGAGAGATGAATTCTTCCGCTCGTGTTTCCGTTCCTCTCTGACGATTTTGCGAAGCCCAGACTTTACGGACTGCGGATGTTGTGGTGTAGCACGCAAATCTATGCCGATGCCCTGGCAGATGGAAATGCATTTGGCTTCGACTCTGTCTACTGTCTTGGTTGTCAGGCCATAAAAGGCTGGATTATAAGCGTTTCGAGCCCAATACATCAAATCGCCGGCAATGCGGCTGTATTCCGGAGTTGGCTCAGAGCTGCCGTTGGAGAAGACGCGTTTATGAGTCATGGCTTTGTTGGGAGAGAGATTATCGGCCGTAGGAGCTGACTTTGTTGAAGATATAGAAACATCTGACGATGTGGCCAATGAAGCAAGAGACGTCGAGGATGAGGATGAGAGAATATCGTCGTAAGTAGTAACCAAATGCAGTAAATGGTATACAGCTACAAACCCAACAAGAGTCAACTCAATAGGATCTAGTGGCAATTTGTTGAGCCACGCAATCGCTTTTCGCGTGGTTAAATGAGAAGGGAATGACTGGTCATCTGTGGTTCGGGCTTTGATTGTGGCTGCAATCATCGCACAACGTACAGCAATGGCGATCTCCTCGCGGGCAGTTGTGGGTATTGAAGAATCCAAGAAGTTGCTGGCCTGAGAATTCCTATTCTTCTTCGATGGTAGAGAAGCGAGTACTACGTTGATGTCACGGAGCCGATTTGCTTCAAAAAGAACTGCCCTCACAGCCAAAGCCCGAGTATGGGCAACCGACAGACGGGGAGCGACTTTCGATGCAAGATCAATCTGCTTTTTGAGATCCGGGCAGCCGTCTGCACCATAGTTCAGAAAGCGTAGCAGTGTATTTTGTAGCACGTGGCTGGACCACCACGCTGCAATACTGTCCATAGAAGTCTGTACTGCTGGGTCCTCAACCACCACATCCAACAACGCCTCCTCATCGTCAAGGCCGTCCTGGGTAGGTCGACTCCATGTAAGATTGGCAGCCCGCTGGACTATGGAATCGAGCAAGACATCGTTACAGTTATTCTCCAAGAGAGCCGCCAAGTGTCTAGGCAAGGCGTCTGGGTGATCCTTTGGCAAAGCCCGGTTTATATATCTTGCCACACTCCACTGGTAGGTAGCCAAGGCGCGGCCAGCATCGTTCGCGATCCTGGAAACAAAAGAATCTGACTTGCTGACGCGCCAGAGCAGAATGCGACAGTGGAGCGCCTTCAGCATCATCCGCCCAGGAGTACGAGGTAGAGTTCCAGCGGCAAATATCGTGAGCACCAGACGCGACTTGCTGATCTCAGGGTCCCCGCCCGCCAGTTGAGCATCGATTGCAATGTCCCAGGTTTTGACTCGCCCTTTCTCATCCTCTTCAGTGATACCGGTAATCCAGGAATACAGCTTCCATCCGAGCAAACATCCAAGTGTGTATTCAACCCATCTACAAGTCACTGCAAACCATTCAAGAAAGAATCGGTGGCGTGGTACCCCCACTCTTTGCATACTCGTCAACCAGGCCTGTCTTCTGAACTCTGCCGGTGTCATCCTGACTCCAGCTCCAGAAATAACCTTTCGCTGGTCACGATCTGATTGCGGTCGAGACGTGAATAGGTAGAGGAAAACGACAAAGGCACTTCCTACAACAAGAAAGACCGTAAGGGACAGGTTCAATACGGCTTTCACGTGCCATGAGTTCCACAAGCCCATATCCGCACTCCAAACCAAAAATTTGGTATGAGCATATTTGCAAAAAGGTAGGATCATGTCGTTGAAAGCAGAAATGGGAACTGCCAGTAATCCCTTCTTGTCTGATTCGGTGTCTTCCTGTGTGGACAAATTTTGAACAATCATCAAACTTGCAATAGTACCTAGCATAAATTTGCCTGAAGCACTCATGCCTCTTCGTGAATTTTCGTTTTGTTGCCCAGATTTAGGCTCGTCCTTGATGTATGACTCAGCGAATATACCTGTTGTAGGTGCGTTGGCTCGCATTTGTTTGATATAGTCCGGAACTGGGATCAATCCTTCTATAGGGGCGCCAGACTCCGATTGTTTCCGTGATGATGGCTCTTCAACGTGGGAAAACACACTAGGAGGAGACCCAAAGCTGTCGACTGTTCCTGAACAGCTATCCGGCGATGAGGCGGACCCTACAGATGTAGAAGCCTTTTGATCCAGCGCAATAGCTTTGTCAAGCTGCTGGAGCCTATTCTTCAAGCCCTTGTTCTCTTCTTCGAGTCGTTGATTCCGTAGTTCCAAATGGCGTATATACTCGGTCGCCTTGGAAAGAATAGATGCCTTGTTGAGCTTGTTGCCTAGCGTAACATCATCGTCTACCGATGGGGAGCCCCCGTTGCCCGGTTTCGAAAGGGCGCGTAGGCTGGGGACGCTATCTCTAAGCTCTGCGATTTTTTCGTTGAGGTTGGCCCTATACCGCTTCTCGATGACATTGTGCGAGCGTTTTTTGGTTGGTTGCCCTTTGGACTCTGGGGGCGAGTCATCATCCAGCTTTCCAAGGCTACCCTCCTCACTAGAAGTTTTTCTTTTCCGGTTTAACAAACTGCTCGTCGAAGGGCCTTTCAAGCTCCCGCTTCCTCGCACAGCAGAAGCAAGATGACTGCCATTTTGAGGGATGGGAAAACTCAGGTCAGCTCTGGCATTTGGTCTAAAAAGAATCGGGTCACAGACAGAATCGACAGTATCGATGTCTGGCAATGTCATCAGATTGGAGTTTGGGCTATTGTCTAGTGACTCTATGCCGATGTTGGACTTTGTGTTTGAGATAGATTCATCCCAGTCCCATTGCATCCATTGGGACCAGTCCTGTGCTTGGCCATCGCCAGAATCGCTTGACAGGTTCCTGGGGTCCATGGATCCTTCTGTAGGAGACGAACCCGGGCCCAGGCCGCCATTGACCAAGGAGGCTTGTGTCATGCGTTAAAAAGCAGAAGCAAGATCAAGGATCCGTCGCATATGAACTTTCAGTCGATTCTATGCTTGTTTCTCCACACTGGGGACCGTCTCAAAAGTAATACACAAGCTGTGGCTTGACAGTTTTGGCAGTGTGGCGTCGCGTTGATTTGCTGAAGAATTCGATAGTGGTGATTCACAGTATTAAAGCCGACAAGAACAGATCATTTAGAGCATGTATAACAACACCAGGACAGCTGTAATTCCACGAAATGGTTGCCTAATTAGCGCGGATGCTATGATGCTGATGTGCGCTGCAAATGACTGGAGAATGAGATTGATGAAGGCCGTATGCATTGCGCAGTCGTATGATCGCGGCTCGTCCCTTATCCGGGTCCCGGGCAGGTCTTTGTTTTGGTATTACTGTATTAACCTCCATATAAAATATTCCACTATTCCTATTTTGGAATATTTGATACAGTACATGTAACATACGCACCCTGCCAAGATGCACGTGAAATTACATCACGTGGTCTGTCATGGGATCAAGTCTCTGCTTGTCTGGGCGAGTATACTCTGTACATACATGTAACGTTGCATGTATTCGCAGGTTTAGTATTTAAGTGCCGGTAAAGAGACAATTAAATTTCATTTGCCTTTGTGAGTACGTACAGTAGCTAATAGGACGGATTCCGATCCGGACATTGTGTCATCTATCCAGCAAACCTGTCGAATTTCCTATCAATTACCCAGACTATTGCCAGCTTACCCCAGCTTCTTTTTTTTTTTTTTTTTTTTTTTTTTTTTTTTTTTT